>OY744522.1:16679899-16742399 GCA_963556195.1 Sepiola atlantica | reverse complement strand
TTTGGGTTAAATTTTATATAATAAAAATTAAACTGAAAATGGAGAAAGTATTGTGGTTTGTTAATGATTAAAAATATTCGTCCATTGAATAATAAAAATTCAAAGTAAAAATAAGTTTTTATTTCGAAATTTCGAAAGAAAATTCTGAATGGATAAACATTTTAATTTGAAAAAAGAAAAATGATAAAAAGTATTATAAATATATAATAATAATAAAATAATAATAATAATAATAAATACAATTAATACTTACTTTTGTCAACGTTTTTTTTTAGAATGAGCTTAGCTCTACAAATTAATTAGCGTGCGTCAATTTCACTCTAAAAATGAACCGCGTTAATTACGGCTAGTATTGCGTTTTATAGTTGCGGCCAAACTAGCTACGGCAAAAAAGGCTTTCTTACTTCTAGCAAATGAAGGACTTTTTTCCAAGTACATATGAGGTCGACGTATACAAAGTTGTATACGACCTGAGGTCGTATACAACTTTGGTCTTTTACGATTCCTAATACTTCGGGCTATATTATATTAAAATATTTTGAAAAATTTAGAACACATATTTTCAAAAATGTTTTTAAACATTTTGACTAACCGATAAACTCGATCAAATGAATAAATGTCTCTGAAAATAAAAATTATTTCGTAAAACTTTTTTTTTTTGGCATTTCAATAAATCACAGTATATTTTATTGAGAAAAGGTAACAAAAAAATTCAAAACATAATAATATTGCTTTTATTTCCACTTTTTATTTGTGCATTCACGGACCAGTTTACTAAAATATGTGGACGTAAAATTTAATAAAATTAATCCAATATGTTTTTTAAAAGACTTTAGTTTTATATAAGAAAAAAAAAACGCCAGACCTGAATATATTTCGTTCAATATTTCATAAAATGAAATAGGGGGGGGGGGGCGGGTCACGTAGAAAAAATATTTTCCCTAATATATTTTAGGAAAACAGCATTTTAAAGATAAATTAGTCCTATAGTGAATAAGTATTGAAAATTTCGTGAAGATCTGGCCATAACTTGATTTATGCGAGATTTATTAAAAATATGCCTATCAGAGCGCGCAGAAATGCTTATACATAAGAACGTTATTTTATCACGTAAAAAAAGTAAACAACATTTTAACTTCACATTTTCATGAGTTTCGTATGCTGGAAAAAATTCTAAAAAATCATCAGCAGTTTATTTTATGTATCCTCTTTTGAATGGTAAAAAAGTTTTGTTGATAATCTTAATCTAAATTAAAGTTACATCGTGTTACATATAGGGGGGGATAAATAGTTCACAACCAATGGGAGGTCCCTACTGATCAAGAACTTGGCGATCATTACCGCCTGGTGGCTGGGAAGTTGGTGATTTTTTTACGTTAGATATATATGCAAAATTGATGATTTTTTGGTAATTTTTTTACGTTAGATTTATATGCAAAATTGATGATTTTTTTTGTGATTTATTTACGTTAGATTTATATGCAAAATTGATGATTTTTTGGTGATTTTTTTACGTTAGATATATATGCAAAATTGATGATTTTTTTGGTGATTTTTTTACGTTAGATTTATATGCAAAATTGATGATTTTTTTGGTGATTCATTTACGTTAGATATATGCAAAATTGATGATTTTTTGGTGATTTATTTACGTTAGATATATATGCAAAATTGATGATTTTTTTGGTGATTTATTTACGTTAGATATATATGCAAAATTGATGATTTTTTTGGTGATTTTTCTTACGTTAGATTTATATGCAAAATTGATGATTTTTTGGTGATTTTTTACGTTAGATTTATATGCAAAATTGATGATTTTTTTGGTGATTTTTTACGTAAAAACTCATCAATTTTGCATATATATCTAACGTAAAAAATCACCAAAAAATCATCAATTTTGCATATAAATCTAACGTAAAAAATCACCAAAAAATCATCAATTTTGCATATAAATCTAATGTGTAACAGATAATCTTCACCTCGGGTCTGCCGAATTGGATATTTAAAATATCAGTCCAGGATTTTTACTTGTAACTCTACGGAACTATACACATAACGGAGATACGAATCCATACGGACCAAGTGAGATATGTTTGAACCTCTACCTTTTACTTGAAACCCTGTAAAAATTGTTAAAAAACTTTCTCCAATTCTACAAACTTTTGCTATTTTGCTATCTGCATCATAGTGTCCCCTTTTGTCTTCGAAAATTTCCCTCCCGGCCATTTATTTCTTTATTTCTTTATCCCCAACCTTTCTATTTTTATTCTTTAATTTTTCAAAGTGAAATGGAACTAGGTAATATTTATTCATTATAAATACCACATTACCGGATTTTATCCTCTGACGAGAAGAGTTTTATCTTTGAAAAACCATGGTTCAAGGATTAATGTAACTCCTTGCATCTGAACTTTCGATGTAATAAAATTTGTATCCATTTTATGTAATTTTATGCAATTTTTTATCTTCATCTTTCCTTCTTTAAAATTGATTGCTCTACTCAACGTATTAAGCTTTACTTTATCGCGATAGATCACTTTACGATACTTAACATATCGTTAATTCTATTATCATTAGTGTATATATATATATATATATATATATATATATATATATATATATATATATATTTCATTTGAATCAAAGGGAAAATAGTTTTCAGTGGAGGGGTTGTGACCATCTTAATATTATCAAAATTTGCTGAAATTTTGGGAATAACCATCGTTTTTGGTCATTTACCTATAGTTTGAATTTCATTTGAATCAAAGGGAAAACAGTTTTCAGTGGGGTTGGGGGTTATGCCCCCAGGGACCTCTAGCGTTGAAGTGATATATTTCTATATAGCCTATGACCTTCAGTGAGAGGTCACTAATCTACATGCCAATTTTCAAGCAATTCTGTCCAGTTGTTTGGGTAAACATAAGACTCAAAGATCAGGCGGACATACACACAGAGTTACTATTTTATATATATATATATATATATATATATATATATATATATATATATATATATATATATATATATATATATATATATGTAGAGATAGCATTTACTTCAATTCGGGTATATATATACATCTGAATTGAAGTAAATGTTATCTCTACACTGATGATTCTGCAAGCATGAAACGTATATGTAGATAATACTTAAATATTTATTATTAAAATAATTATTTTAGCTCCTTCTCAACTGGGCCCTTTAATGAGTAAATAAAAGAAGCCGTCAAAAGCTATAATGCATGTTCCTTCGTGTTGAACACTGCTATGACGGCCGACTATAACTGTCCGGCTCTTTGACACATATATAGAGTTTATTTCTTTGACACATTATATAGAGTTTATTTCTCATCTCGTCTCTCGCCATTTACAGTTATCTCATTGCTTAGCATGCCCGGGATTGAAGTTAAATGTGACTCTTGTTTCAGAGTTCGAATCGTGCGTTAGTAGTTTTAGATTTTTTATAATAAAACTAACTTATTAATACTTACTAACCTGATACTAGTTTACTAAAAGCTAGTAATGCCGTATATGTGTTAAAATGCCGAATGGAAGAAGACGTCTCTACTGATAATACATATATTAGCATGAATCGAAACGGGTATATCTCGTTGCCTGACATGTCACCTTTCCTCCCCAACAGCTCCATTTACCAACATTTACCCACAAAAGACTTTAGAAACATATTAAAAAAAAAAACACCGCCATCCTCGTTATCTCAAATTGCAACCTGCGTCTACCATCAACCTAGCTCGATACGAGGGGGGGGGAAGGGGAGAAGGTATGTTAAAATGCTTTAAAAACGGTTTTAATCGACTTTTACAATAAATTCACCAATTTTAATTTGTAACTCATCACGTGACTGACGAAGACTCATGAGAGTCGAACACGTTTGTAGTACCTGTTCACACTCGAGCAGAAAATTAGATCGTTGGTCCGTCGATCCGAAAAACTGGATAAAAAAGAAACAAACATGAACTGTCACTTTTTTAACCAAACATGTATATACATGTTGTTGTTATATTCCCAAGCTGTCAACTATATATCTCTCTGTCTCTCTACCCCCCCCCCCCCCAAAAAAAAATCTGTATATATATATATATATATATATATATATAGATTTTTTTTTTTGGTGGGGGAGAGAGAGAGATATAATTGACAGCTTGGGAATATAACAACTGGGAAAAAGAAGCTTCCAAAAGTCAAGTTGAATCACACACACAGGGCGTCAAAAGGTAGAAAAATTAGTTGTCTATTCTTGACAGGTGGCATAGAGTACTAACAGGGGGAGTATATTAGGTAACCCATTGCTACTGGTAATCCACTGCTACTGGTAACCCATTGCTACTGGTAACCCACTGCTATTGGTAACCCACTGCTACTGGTAACCCACTGCTACTGGTAACCCATTGCTACTGGTAACCCACTGCTACTGGTAACCCACTGCTACTGGTAACCCATTGCTACTGGTAACCCATTGCTTCAACCGATTTTCTACTTACCAATTTGGTGGGTAGAGTTTTATTTGAGCTTGAACGGTTGACAGTTTTAACTGGATTTGGCTGGATAGGAATAGCATATATAACCGGAAGTGAGTCAATAATACAGGATTGGGCGACCATGGTTTCATTTAAGATTTCTCCATAATTCCTCAGTGAATAAGTATTCGACTGTTTGTTGCTGGTTGCGGCAGACATTTTCTTTTGTTGTACGCTTGGTTCAATCTTGTTGTTTTTGAGATCAGTTTGTTTTCCTGGTTCTTCTGGCTTCACTTGGACTTTCTGTTGATCATTGGAGTTTTGACAACCGCGAAGCGACAATTGAGAATGACGGACTTTTGAACGAGACTCTGCTGATAGACAGAATCTCTTGCTGTGGAAAAATGAAAGAAATTTCATCACAAGAAACAATAAAAAAGTCTATCTGTACACATCTCCTTTCTCTCTCTCTCTCTCTCTCTCATATATATATATATAAATATATATATATATATATATATATATATATATATATATATATATATATATATATATATATATATAGTACATGTATTGTATTAGTTTCTATAGATGTAAATCCGTTGAAACTCCAGTGTTTATAAAATGTGCTCGATAACAAGTAGAGCTGTTCTTTAGTATAATTTTTTATTTATACAAACATTATTGATTACATATGTGCATACATGTTCCGGTTGTACTCTTCACAGAGAGTCAACCTATTCAGACCAAAGTCTGAACATATGTAACCAATAATGTTTGTATAAATATATATATATATGTTCTTGTGGTATCATCCCTATTTAGATACACATGGACTCATCTTATAAGTATACAGGTTGTTTCAAAAGTCTTGGGAACATTACAAATGCGTATATCTCATGAACTATTCCAGGTAGAAAAATGAAACTGGTGCCATTTTAAAGCTTGCTTAATCAAGTTTTTGGTCATACTAATGATTTTCGTGTTATCTTTCCAGGTGCAGTAATGGCGTTCTCTAAACAAGACAAGGCATTTTGCGTCCTCCAATTTGCAAAGACTGAATCGTGGACATGTGTTCAGCGTGCATTTCGCAGGAAATTTAAAAAAGAAGCCCTTGAAAGGAAATCCATTGTCAGATGGCATGCTAAATTTGTGAAAGATGGATGTTTGTGCCCAAGTAAGCGAACAGGTCGCCCTTCAACTTCAGAAGATGCAGTTGAGCAAGTTCGGACAGCCTTTCAGCGGAGCCCCCGTAAATCAGTGAGAAGAGCCAGCAGGGAACTTCAGCTTGCTCCAGCAACTGTCTGGCGTGTCTTAAGGAAACGACTGCAAATGGTACCTTACAAGCTCAAGTTGGTCCAAAAGTTGAAGGACACTGACAAGCCACTTCGCCGTGACTTTTGCATTGCAATGCAAGAGAAGTTGGAAGATAACGGCTTTGATGACCGGCTTGTTTTTAGCGATGAGGCGACCTTCCATCTGAATGGCAAAGTTAACAAGCATAACACTCGCATATGGGGTACTGAGAATCCTCATGAACTTCTTGAGCTTGAGCGAGATTCACCAAAAGTGAACGTGTTTTGTGCAATTTCCAAGAAAGGTGTCTATGGACCGTTCTTCTTTGAAGAGGCAACTATCACTGGTGAATCCTATCTCAACATGCTGGAAGACTGGTTAATGGCTCAGTTGGAACAAGCAGAATCTGATGACTTCATTTTTCAACAAGATGGTGCAGCACCACACTGGAGTCTTAGAGTAAGGCAGTTTCTTAACACAAGGCTGCCTGGTAGATGGATTGGGAGATCTGGGCGAGGTGATGACGTTCTCATGCCCTGGCCTCCTAGGTCTCCAGATCTTACCCCGTGTGACTTTTTCCTTTGGGGCTTTGTCAAGCAACAAGTCTATGTGCCGCCCCTTCCAAGAGATATTGACGAACTAAAGGCTCGAGTAACGGCAGTTGTGGAAACTATTGACGACAAGATGCTGGAACGCGTTTGGCAGGAAATGGACTATCGACTAGATGTCTGCCGTGTGACGAATGGTGCTCATATTGAGCAACTTTGAAGATTCCCCACAAAACTTGAAACTTTAACCTTTCCAACAGTACCAATTTCATTTTTCAACTCCTAATAGTTTTTGAGTTATTAAAAATCGTTATGTTCCCAAGACTTTTGATACACCCTGTATAATAATTTGTCTGTAATCCACTCAGGGAGTAAAGTAGCAGAAGCCACACCGGCGACGACATTGTATTGTAAACTTGATTCTTCTTTTCACCATATGTGTTTGCATTATTCAAATATTAAGCCTTTGGAGGACATAATACACACACACAAGTCTTGGAAGTTTTTCAACCATTAAAAGTATATGTGAAAAAAAAACAAACAACAAAAAAAAAACACTTTTAGTCTCAAGTCCTTCGGTGGAAAATCACTTTTCTTGTAAGTCAATTTACTTTTTACAGTCACTATATTAGTTTGCTTCCAAGAATTTACGCTAGTCTTAACATTATTTAAGGGATCATTAGTTGTTCACCATGAAAAACTGTTTCGGGAATTTAGATTTAATTAAATGCAATCAATGAGTTGGAGTCTGAGTTTCTCACATTAAAATATCAATGGATGAGTAATTTGAAAATAATGGCAAACTGAGGAGGTTGGTTGGTAGATACACATCTACTGCTTTAGTGTCTTCAAATAATATATCATTTCTGTAATTTGTTTTTATTTTCCTAAATGCCAATGCTTTACACACACACACACACACACACACACACACACACACACACACACACACACACACATATATATTGTTTGTGTATTTAGGCAGCATTTTCTCATTTATGCAAGCATTATTAAAAATAACAGAATTCGTCTGTTTAATTATATCTTTTTATTTTTATTTTATTTTTCCGATGGTCTTTTTTTGTATAAAAATCAAAAATGTAATAAATGTTCCATAGGTTTCACGAACGTTTTCGATTGTTCGTCGAATCATCAAAAGCAAATGAACAAAAAAGCTGGAGAAAGAAAAGAATTTTTAAAAAGAAGGTGGAGAAACGGACAAAGAACATTTTTCGTATTCTTCCAGGAAAGTCGTTGACGATTTAAATTCAGCGACGCTGGAATGACATCACAGAACAAAGTCGCATTACGTTAAGCATTTTAAAATGTTACCACTGGTAATATGAAACCAGTGGTAAAATTTTAAAATGCTTAACGTAATGCGTTTTTTTCTGTGATGCCATCCAGTGTCGCTGAATTTAATTACTGAGTGTTACGATACTCGGGCATATTGAAGAAAGTCGTGAAGTTATATATCCGTATCAGTTTTCATATTAGATTGTTGTGATATAAAACCATGGGGAATTAGTGACCCTTTTTTCTTACTTACCTGATACAGCAATGGCAGAGTAGGAACAGGATGGATGTTATGGTGAATATAGCGAAGAGGCAAGAAAAAGTCACCAGTAACCATAATGGAACTAAAAATAGAAAACATGTATATAAGTTCTTTCCCTTGGAAATAGAACATTCTTAAGAAACTTACTATTGTACTTCACGATTTATTTCTATCGAATTTAAAGTGGCTGTCATGGCGGACACATCGATTGAAGTGTTTGAATCTTACCAGTTAATGCTGAATGAGGTCCAATGTTCAAATCATCTGACCGACAGAACTGTTATATATATAGCCACACTGATGATTATTGGGGAAGATGACACATATATGTATGTGGATATTAAAATAATAATAATAATAATAATAATAATAATATACATTATCTTTGTTGACCCCAATAAAGGCATGTTGCCACAGAAGCATACAGGGTTACTGTGACAGGGGCTAGATTTATAGGGGCCAGCCTGGGTGGGGAGTTGAGCAGCAAGATATTTGTGCACATTATCATTTAAATTTATGCATGTTGGTAACGTCGGGAAAACAGGGAGTAGGGAGGGAATTCCAAAGGCAAGTGGTTCGAGGAAAGAAGCTATTAGAATAGAACATTTTGTCCGCATTTAGAGACCTCTACAGAGGAGGGTGTGATTTTGCTGCTAGTCAGGTTGATGGTATTTACGTTGAGGAGGTACAAGTGAAGTAAGTTCATCAAAGCACATTCTGTGGAAATATTTGTAAAACAGGCACAGAGATTTAGCTGATTATCGGGTTGGTTTAGTGAATTTACGCCGAGGGGGCACTTGTGCAGCAAGTTCATCAGAACACATTCCATTGAAGTACTTGTAAAACAAGCACAAGATTGCAACATTGCGGTGATGGGACAGGGACTGGAGCTTTGTTTATAGTGAGGGACCTATTAAGTTGACGACTCTTTTTTGGACCTTGTCTAAGAGTGAGAAACTAGCGGATGATGCACCAGTCCAGATGTGGCAACAATACTCCATGCATGGGCGGATGGTGGCTTTGTAGAGATACAGGATAATGTCAGGTGTGAGGAGTTTACTAGCACGGTAGAGGGAGCCAACCTTCTTTGCAGCAGCCTTGGCAATGTCTTCAATGTATTTGTTCCAATTCTTGTTATCTGTGAATGTTAGGCCGAGGAGTTTGAATGTTGAACTCTCAGGTAGGGTGTTATTTGCAATGACAATCGGTGGTTGAAAAGGTTTCTTGTAGTTATTGAAGGAAAGTAGCTTTGTGTTTGTGGCATTAAAAGTTACCAATTATTTATGACGCCAATTCACTACAGCCTGGAGGTCATTTTCTAAGGATTCAGCCATTGCCTCGGATATGTGCGCATCCTTTTTACCCACATGACGAGAGTAGAGCGTACGTGTATTTTCATGATTCATTGTATATGTATTTACCATAAATGCGTTCTTTTTGTGATGGCTATATAGGCTATGTAAGAAACATCCAGGTTGTCCTCGATGGCCGTTCATCGAAGCAGAGATCGATCTGTGGACCTTGATTGTTCTTGCTTTTCATAAACGACCTCCCTGATGATATTGCATCTGAGATGAGTATATTTGCTGACGACACTACGCTCTACTCTCGTCATGTGAGTAGGGCGTAGTGTCGTCAGCAAATATACCCATCTCAGATGCAATATCATCAGGGAGGTCGTTTATGAAAAGCAAGAACAATCAAGGTCCAAAGATCGATCCCTGGGGTACACCTGCATTTATGTCATGTTACTCCGGTGTGCTAATACATGCGATAGGAATGGAATTATACATCTTTCTAATATGAATAAATAATAGAAACAACTTGCAATTTTAGTTTGAAATTTCACTTCTAAGAATTTTTAGTATAATTTTTTTTTGGGGGGGGGGGGGGGTTAAAGTCGATTCAACTACATACATTTAACGTGACGATTGTCCTATTTTAAATATAGAATAAAAAAAGTTTGTTTTTTATTCGTTTCCATTTTTAATTGAGAATTACATATGATCTAGGGGGAGATAACTCGTGAAATTTCCAAATAAATTATGTCCCTTCTCTCTTTGTTATGGAATACGTTTAATGAAACGAGTACATTTTTGGGTCATTTTTTGTGAAGTTAATTAGAAAAATTATAAAATAAATATTAAGAAATTAAATCTGATAGAACGATTTATCTATCTAGAAATTTAGGTAATATAAGACCGCATTTACGGATTGTTCTACGTTTCTGCAAACCTATTGTGTAATTGAATAGAACTCTAAACTAACCGCATCTTCGTATTAAGCTTTGAAATTTTAAAATATTTTTTTAACTTCCGGATGAATAATTATTTATCAATTGGTTTTTAAAGTTTTTTTTTGTGGGAAATTCTTCCATCGGGGGTTTGCTTTGCACCTGTAAGTTAGTTCAGGCTAGTTCGGTTGGGTTTAGTTATAAGTGTTGGTTTGAAGAGTCGTTTCAAATTTCGGGAGCAAGGTTTTTTTTAGGGGGGGGGGGGGTGGAGGGGGAAGGGAGCGGTCCTGGAGTTGTGTCTTCATTTTTAACCCGAGTTTTTTCATGTATTTTGGCTTGCCGTTATTTTTGTCAAGACTTCTTAAACTTTTCCCATCTTCCTTCCTCAGGTCTTTTGAATAATATGTTTTCATATTATTTTTAAAAGAGCTTTAACTAAAGTCTGTATATTTCTCTTGACTTTGCTGTGAAACGCGCATAAGATTTAGAAAAAGTATTACATTTGGAAAAAAAAAAAAAAATTTTTTGTTTGTGAGACAAAAGAAATACAGGTATTCGCTGAATTATGAAAATAAAGAGATTGAAAGAACAAATGAAAATTATGGTTTTGGATTGATTTTTCCTATGGTCATTGGAATGAACGGTAATATATATATATATATATATATATATATATATATATATATATATATATATATATATACATCAAACATTACGCCTGATTTTGTTGGCTTTCTTACACTTCGTATATACCTTATATAATTACAACGGTATATTCTCTTCTCTGTTTTCATCTTAATATGCTGTTTTCAGATGATCCTCCAACTTTCCGCTCTTACTCTCTGTGAACAAGCCCTAAGCCAACTTGTTTCTTGTATTGTTCTCTTTTCCTTCTTCTCATTTCACCCCTAAGCCGTTTTTTCAGAAATTTATTTCTATTTTGGGCATGAGGGGGGGGGGGAGATCAACATGTTGCCACTGTACAAATGTGTGTCAAGGTTAGCCGTCTGGTTGCGAGTTGTTATCCCGGTCTTTTTTTTTCAGTAGCATCATCGTTGTGATGAAGTCTAGAGGTGACGTCATTCCGGTGTAGCCTCGGTCTGGTTGCGAGTTGTTTTCCCGGTCTTTTTAATTCAGTGCCGACCTGGGAGCAGAAGAGAACAGTTCAGTTCCAACGGACTCCGTCTGTTATCAAAATGGACGTAAAATATTTAGATGTTTTCTACTCATTCTTAGAGTAAGAACGTTTTATTTGGAAATTCAGGGTATCTGAGAGACCCTATTTTTAAAGAAATATATTTTCCCTTGAAGGGATCAACCTTATGACAAAAGTTTTTTTTTTGCTGTGTATAGACAAGCGTCTTTAAATTTAAAGAAAATTCCCAAATACTGCCCTTTGGAGGAAGGACGTTTCGGGAGAATTTCATTTGAGAAGTAATTTCAAGAACTTGGAGATCCTTGGAATGAAAAGTGTCGAAAGAAAAATAAAGAGGGACATTTGAAACGGACATTTCAATAGAAAAGAAAAAACTAGTCCAAACTATACCGGAGACGATTCACCAACCAACTGCTACGGTCCTGTATATTTTGAGTTTTATTTTATTGTTTTATGCCCCTTTGAGACCCTTTTGTTAAATTTATAAGAAGATTTCTTTAGTCTTTATTATATGTTTTTATGTGAAAAAAAAAGGAATTAATTTGTTTCCAGTTCGTTGTGCCAACGAACTTTACCCCTATGTGATCTTTCAGGTCATAAGTTTTTTTTTATCTTGGTTACCAAGGTTAACGTAGTCAGCCTAGCTTTGGGAATTAAAAGCAGCCAGCCCCATTTTAATGTTAATAAAACTCTATTTTAACACAACCGAACCTCTTATTTTATCTTTTGCCCTTGCCATGTTTTCTTTTAAGCTGTGTTTTTAACCCCTTTTGTTGCCACCAAATTCGGATTTCGCTAACGACCACAAAATTACGAAAGTCTCTTTACATCTTCATCCAACCTTTTCTCTTTCAGCTGCCTTTATTCAACTACTTCTTAATGTCCTTTTATCTTTCTTTATCCCTGCGATTTTAATTTTCCTCTTTGATGGTTGACTAGCCTTTCCTTTAGGCAATTCTTTTTCGTCAACTCCAAACCCTTCTGTTCTGCTAATTTCTCCAGCTTTACCTCGGCGCTTCCTTTACAACGCACTGCCATTTTTGCCACTTCTACATCAAAAGGTTTTATAGCTAATTACATAATTCACTCTTTGGCAAATTTATCTTAGCTTTCTAGTCTGGAAATTTCCGTTCTTTCTTTTCTGTCTCAACCGTCGACTGTTCATAACTGGTGTGTCTCCTGGAGGTTCTGGCTACACATCTCATGGTCTCAACCGTAGACTGTTCATAACTGGTGTGTCTCCTGGAGGTTCTGGCTACACATCTCATGGTCTCAACCGTAGACTGTTCATAACTGGTGTGTCTCCTGGAGGTTCTGGCTACACATCTCATGGTCTCAACCGTAGACTGTTCATAACTGGTGTGTCTCCTGGAGGTTCTGGCTACACATCTCATGGTCGTTTGATCTGCGCTGCTGAGATACTTTAATTCAACACAGTTACGAGATCCAGTCACAGAAAAATCGGTCAAAAAGGAGAACGCAATAACCTTTCGACCGAAGTCTTACCCAGCTACGTGGCTGGGGGAAGAAAGAACGAAACTGCTATCAACTCCCTCGCATAGATACCGCACATACTCACACACTAACAAAATAAAGCAAACGTATACAAACACTTCTTAAATTGATAATTCCTTTTCCGCATTCTATAAAGAGAAAACAATTTAACTGTCTGAATTTACGCAAAGTGAACAATTCACATCTACAATTGTTCATAATTTATTTATAACTCTGTGAATCACGTGATTTGGGTTTTGCGCGAGATCACAATTTCTCACGTGAATCTAATCTCGTGCAGTGAAGAGTGCACTTCCGGTCATTCATGTAACTGCTACACTTTCTTGTAACTTTGTAAATATATAAATATGTTGTGTTTCGTGTATTTAGTTTTTACCTTCTTCTTTTTACGCACACTTCCTTTTTAATTCTACTTGTCTACTTGCAAGTCATGGCACACAAAGACAAAGGGCCATCGCCTATTGTATCCCTACCATGGTTCACTCAACAGGCATTCTCTCACGGATGAGGGAAGCTCAAGTGACAGGCAAAAATACCAATTCTTTCCCCGAACGCGGAAGGTAATTCTTAGATAGATTTGGTTACCTACCTCCCACAAAGCAAGATTAGGCACAGAGTTAGTTTACAGTGGGAATACAGTTCCCTAAAAAGGGGTACTCTGGGTAGACTGCAAAAATATCCTGGTCTGTTCAGTCGGCATTCCCTCAAGAATGAGTGTACGTTAAGCAACTGACTCTCCTCCGAAAAGAGCAGACAAGAAGTAATAATGTTTCTGAATTTTTGAGATGAGGATCGATAATTTGTATTATTCGGACTATTATTCTCATTTTAGATGACAAGAATAAAATAAAAGACAAAAGGCCCTCGTCTATCTTATTCATACCACGGCCCACATTTTTTACTTACCAAATAAAATTAAATAAATATATATAATCAAGAAAGGGTTTAGTACCTTGTGGAATTTCCGATTTGTGATTGAAAAGTCTTGGAGAAAGACGAAGTGGATCGCACTGAGGCGGGGAACCAATCCATGTGAACATGGTTGAACACCTCAGAGACGGAGAACCAGTCATGAAGAATCCTGCGGAACATGCATAAGCAATAAAACTCCCCGGCTTGTATGGCGGATTCGTGATGATGTCACCATTGGCAATGCTCAATGGAGGACGACACTCTCTTGTCGGCACAGGAATTTGAACTGTTGAATTTCGGAGAAGAACTGGCGGAGATTTCATTTTAATCTGAGAAACAAAATGAAAACGGTAAAAATCTATGATCACAGCCCTCTTACGCGCGCCTCGTTTTCTACATATTTTCCTGGAGATTGTTATAAATGAAGATTGATAAGTTAAAAGCGTTCCAACTACAGATTCTTTTAATATATAGAACTTAAAAAAAATTCATATTGCCAACCCGGATTTAGGGTTAATGAGAGCATGTTTTTTCTTCTTCTGAAAAACAAAAAAAACAAAAACAAAAAAAAACAAAAAAACAACCAAACAAACAAAACAAGCAAACCTTCAAAACTCTGAAAAAACAAAAAACAAAAACATAAATTCATAAAGGATTGAAATAGACAATGTGGTTTTAAAAATACCACTTATTAAACCCAAAACTAACTGTATGTCTGGGTTGGCAATACGACCCCCCCCCCCAAAAAAAACAAACAAACAAAAAAACTAAAATATACTAGTTCTGAAAAAAAAACACCCTTTAGTTATTGTGTCACTACATGGACTCTTCCCGACACTATTGGTAGTGGTAATGGTGGTCACACAAACACACACGCACATACACACACTGAGAGAAAGAGAGAGAGAGAGAGAGAGAGAGAGAGAGAGAGAGAGAGAGTCGCTATGGCCAATCCAGAAGCAGTCTCTGACAACCCATTACTTCTGTACTTTCTGTAAATACATACTCTTGTTAACTCTACCTCCTTGTTGTCTTATTTCTTTCAGACCCTTTAAGGCCACAACACCCTCATTAACCCCTAAACACTAACCATAAATTCAGGCTGGCAATATAAAAAACAAAATCTAAAATATACTAGTTTTAGGAAAATAATTTAATTTCTTTCAGTTTTTTTTAAGTAATAAAAGCAAAAAAAATGAAGGAAACAGTGTGCGCATGCGCGCAAGAGAGACAGTGATCCTAGTTTTTTTTTTACAGATAAAACAACACGAGAAGGATATTAAAAAAAGACAAAGTTTTTAATTATATTTCAACTAGCAAAAATATCCGATGTTGCGTGGGTCGCATATCAAGTAGAATTGAATATCTTTGAATGAAAATATCCAGAAACGAATCACGTGACCTTAGATTAACATCAAATATTCCATCTATAAAAGTATTTCTATGTTTACAAGGGAGATAACTCTTTTGTACCTTAAAATTATCTCCCTTGTCATTTTGACATTTTGAAGCAGGATTTATCTGCTTTTGGAGAGAAAGATTGAGGCACAGATCATATGATCGTAACACACGGGGGGGGGGGGGTGGAATTAAAAAATGGCTGCTAAATCGACCACAGCCTAGCAACAGTCAATTAATCCATCATCATTTTAGTAATTTCCTTCAGTTGTAAATTGTTAAATAAATCCTTTTACAACGTTGATCTTCATGAGAAATGTTTAATCTGTTTATTTCTACGTATTTGTTTCTCACCATTCAAACACCTCATCATAACACCTTTGTTTTGCAAATGTGTATGCCCTAAATAGCAAGTTGCAGAAAAAAGGAAAGCAACGGCCGCCGCCTTGTACCCGCAGCCTGAAAACGGCTTCTTGGCCTTTTGGCCAAGATCGAAGTGTTAGTGGGGGCAGTTACTGGGAATAAGGGGTTAGCTTAAAAACTAAGATCAGAACCTTTTCCATCAAATATGCCCAGTGTCTCGCTTTAGATAAGGCCAAGACGGAAAAGCACTTAGAAGAGAAACTAACCCGGGTGGTGGCTGAGGGGGATACTGTAAGCATAGAACTAACTAGGCAGGACCTACGACGCGAGGCTACTGAGCGTTATGAACGCCAAGTAGTTAGGGCTAGGCTAAGGAAAGTTTCCAATGAAGCCGTGAACTGCGACGTAGATGAGCGTAGGGAAGTTTCAAGTCGTGGCTCGGATAGATACATTGGAAAAGTCAAGCACCCAGATGGACATGCCTTGGAGTCGACTCGGGAGATCTGCGAGGGATTTCGGGAGCATTTCGAGGAATGCTACACCCAACTGCCCAACCTCCCGGTCCAGGAGTTTGGCAACTATTTGGCTGACTCTCCCCACCTCGATGTGGCTAGAGCAGCTGGTTGTGAAGGCAGGGTTACGGAGCGTGAGGTCTTAGCTGCGTTGAAGTAAGTCGGCTGTAACAAATCGCCGGGACTTGATGGTCTGCCCTACGAGATGTATTTGAGGCTGTCGCACATGTTTGTGCCGATTCTGACGAGTGTGTTCAACCACTGGTTTGACCAGCGTTTTATCCCAGGTCAAGTCACCAAGGGAGTGATCACATTGCTAAAGAAGCGGGATAGGCATGGTGAGGAGGAACTAGACGATTACAGGCCCATTACTCTGCTAAACACAGAGTTAAAGATTTTGGCCAAGATCTTATCGAACCGGTTGCAGGGTGTCATCGGAGAATTGATCGAACTTGAGCAGAAATACGCTGTGAAGGGGAGATCGATTCAGAACAACTTGCACCTGATTCGTACGATCATAGAGGAGATAAAAGACGACACGGAAGTCGCGCTGATCAACTTGGATCAGTCCAAAGCTTTCAACAGGGTCGACCATCGCTTCTTGGCATCTGTTTTAGAGATCGCCGGTTTCAAACCGGATTTCCGCAAATGGATCTCCGTTCTGTATCGCTCGCAGACGGCAGTAGTACAGGTAAACGGAAGGCGTTCGAAGTCTTTCGCTGTCTCCCGGTCGGTACGCCAGGGTTGTCCGCTGTCGCCCCTGCTCTACATCCTTGCACTGGAGCCACTACTTCGCAAGCTAAGGAGTGGGGAGGCAGGTCTGGTTCTATGCGGAATCGCTTTGCCTGGTGGAGCGCGAGCCAGGGTCTCCGCGTTCGCCGATGACATCACCGTCTATGAGTCGTGCTTCCAAGACATTGAGAGGGTGACAGAGACGCTCACACATTACGAAACGATCACAGGGGCCAAAATCAACTGTAGCAAGTCAACTGGCCTGCGGTTGGGTGCCTGCTGGACAGATGGCCTGGTTCGAATCCTTGGCGTGTGGTTTGGACCGGGCCTCCAGCTCGATAGGAATTGGTCGGAGGTACAGTCAAAGGTCGAAGTGTCGGTTAACACTTGGCTTCGAAGGAAACTCTCCTTAAAAGGTAGAGCGGAGGCGTGCGCCACTTACGTCTTCCCTCTCATCCTTTACCGATTGGCTGTGCTTCCCCTGCCTGTGAACCGCCTCAAGGCGCTCCGGCGCCTTCTATCCTCACTTCTCTGGGACAGGAAGAGGCATTGGGTTTGCAGCCAGGTCTGTATTCAACGTCCGTGTGAGGGAGGCTTGGGGATGCCTGACTTGACGTGTCATCGAGACGCCGAGAGACTAGCTTTACTGAGTCGAACATTGACAAAGGAATCTGCGTGTAACCCCGCAGTCGATAGTGCTTTCCATGACCTTATCCTCGACCATTCGGTTGAGAGCCATCGTAGGCCGAGGGGTGGACAGAGGAGGAGATCCGTTCCGAATGGAGTGGGGCACCGGGAACGAGTCATATCAACAACTCGGAGTTCTCTCTGACCTGGCGATTGGCCCGGAATGCGCTACCCCTTAATGCCATACTGCAGAGATCCGGAATTGAGGACTCACCCGAGTGTCCCCGTTGCGACAGGCTCTTTGAGGAAACGCCTGATCACGCTTTCTTCTTGTGCCATAAGCTCCAGAAGTACTGGGAGTACGTCAACGAGGTGACGGCTCTCATCGATTCTGAACAGCCGCTGCCGCTGCACCTAGCTTACGTAATAGACAACGTCTGTCCGCCGTGGGATGGGGAGAGATGAATGGTGTTTCTCGTGATCCTGGCTGTAGCGCGAATGGTGGTGTGGACGTCGCGTCTGAGAAATAACCAGGGGGTTGAATCTTTTGCTGATCAGGATCTGATTGCATTCTTCAAGCACCAGCTGAAAGTCAAGATCAGCTGTGATAGGAAAAGATTACACTCATCGGTTTTTGAAAAAAGGTGGATACAAGTAGCGAGCTTGTGTGTACGAAAAGGAGTCAAGTATGAGTACGTGTTCCCAGCCTGAGCATGGCATGCACGGTTCCTTGTCCAGTCGGACCCCAGCCCTTTGGGTAAGTTTAGCCTCTTATCTAGTTGAATGAATGAGTTACCCCACCCTCCTGGTAATAGAAACCCTCCAAGATGCCCACTCTCCACTTTCAATTTTTTGTCCTCAGCCCCACCCCAACTTGCACTTATCTTGGAAGGACACCACCCACTCTCCAAACTCCATCCCCCACTTTCTTTTTTCTCCCACTTAGATCCCACTCCCATTTAGAGACGAACCTGCTTGTTTTTGGTTCGGAACAAACCGGAAAACAGTGGGCAGTCTAATATTTAGAAAGGGTTAGGAGGGTCTTACTAACTGGGTTTTGCTTTTCTCCCATACCCCATTATACTCCAATGAATTTCTGTAAATATAACCATATTTATTTATTTATTTATTTATTTTATTATATATAAAAAAAAACCCTATGGAAAATTTTAAGATTGCCAACTTATTTTATAATAGCCTAAGTAGGACGGCCCCTAGAGCAAATGTGGTATTGTGGTGACTGAGATGATTCTAGTTAAGAGTAGGAGAGACAATTTTATTACTTTAGACAAAGGATGACCAACGACACCCTCCCCCACATTTTTGATGGCCTTGTGCCTAATTTGTTTTGAATATAAACATGTATTTTCTGCAAATAACATTTTCAAAGTGTAGTATCTGTTCCGATGGATACTACACCCTATAGACCGGTATCGTCTTGGCCTTCGGGTCTGGATTTACGCCGGTCTATTGGGGGTTGTCTGGTCCTGTGCAGTTCTAGGAGGTGCACCCTCCCAGGCTTCGCCTCCCCTCTTTGGGGAGGAGTAAGTTTATTACTTACTGTCTGAGGCGCCCCTACCGGGGAATGCCGACGGGGCTGCCCAGACAATTTTTAAATGGCCAGAGTGCTCACCTCTCGAGCGCTGGCTTATCTAATCCCACTTTCCCGACCTTGTGTCACATCTTGCCTTGTGGGAGGTAGATCAATATATAAGCCTGAAAACGGCTTCTTGGCCTTTTGGCTAAGATCAAAATGTAGTATCTGTTCTCAGTGCGAAACTTTTATCTTCCCGATGACCAGTGATCCGCTACCGGGCCTTTGGCTAAGGTTAAAGCGTTGTTTGACCAAGCCCCCTTTTGGGGCTTTTTTCACTTTTTCTGCTCCCCCTTTTGGGGAGTTTGTCACTTTTTTGGGGGGCCATCTTTCTTGTAGCCTCTTTTTTGGCAATTAATTTTTAAAATTGTTTTTCAGAGTCTGACTGTTGGCCCGACTTAAGAAGCCGGCAGGTTTCGGGAAGACTCACGTACCTTTTAGGCGACGGTCTCCCTGATTCCGAATCGGTGGGTTGTGGTCAGCAGATAGACCCAGATTGCGATGGAGGCCACCTGGGTCTCAAAAGCCAGAGCTGTCTTGGCTATGGACAGCGAGAGGGGTGTGGCCGCGAAGGGCACCCCTGTGATAGTGGGCTGCACGGACGTGTGCGCCTCAGTTGCAAGTTCGAGGGGTGTCACGCCGAGCGACACTCTAGTCCGGTCGGTGGGAGACACGCTCGAGTGCTCCCTAGAAGGGGTGGCCCGCAGGGCACCTCAGTTGCAAGTTCGGGGAGTGTCGTGCCAAGCGACACTCTGTTCGGATCGGCTCCCGCGGCAGGGGGTGGCACACCCGAGTGCGCCCCAGCAAGACGTCCACCACAAAGCTCCCAGCCAAGACGACGCCTCAGGCCACTGCATGGGGACCCCAGGCTAAAAAGACCCCGGAAGACTATTCCAGTCCGTGGGCCCCGCAACATCTTAACGGGGGAATTCAAGTTTCGCATGAGGTTGGAGCGTGCAGGATTCCAGAGGATTCCTGCTCAACTCAAGTGTGAGAACTGGATGATGTCCATCATAGTAGAGGGACGGAGGCCCCATTGTTGGCATTGCCAGACGCCGGGGCATATGTCCAAGGACTGCCCCAAGAGGAACACCTCAAAGACCCCGGCGGCTGTGCCAGCCAAAGCTCCAGCTCCAGCTCCAGCTCCAGCTCCAGCAGCAGCAACAGCAGTAGCATCGGAGAAGTCTAAGGAGGGAGACCCATCAGCATGGAGCACTGTGGCCTCCAAGAGGGGAAAGAAAACTCTCCCTAACCCCAACCTACCAGTGGCAGCTCCAGCCCAAGTTCCCTCACCGTCGGTGAAAAGGAAGCTCCAGGAACACTCATCGGAGTCAGAAGGACTCTAAGGCCAAAAAAATCAAAGAAGCCGCAGACTATGCAATTGCTGCGACCATCCAGGCGCCAACACCCCGGTTGTACAGCGGAAACAGCAGTGACCAAAGAGTTAGCTCTCACACCAAC
Organism: Sepiola atlantica; assembly: GCA_963556195.1. NCBI lineage: Eukaryota > Metazoa > Mollusca > Cephalopoda > Sepiida > Sepiolidae > Sepiola > Sepiola atlantica. Next base: position 16,722,014 of record OY744522.1, on the reverse strand, counting down.
GCCCCCTACTCCACCAGCTGCAAAGCAGGAAAGAACAAAGAGGTCCCCTTTCCTGCCAGGGGAGAGGATTTGTGTAGCTGACGCCTCCCAGGTTCAACCAGACCTAAACGGGACCTCAGGCAGTTGGAGGCTTTCACCCATGTAGGGGGGGGAAGCGGGTGGAGAAGTCCCAGAATTTCCGGGATGCTCCCATGATAATCACCTTCCTGAGACAAGACAAGGGGAGCAGAACAAAGGCTCTCTGGAGAATGGTGGAGGAAGGAAAAACAGCATTCCGGGGGTTTAAGCTTATTGACGAGGAGCACCCTTCACTAAAAAATGTATCCTTCAAATGTCCTGGGAGGGTCCCAGTTTACGTTCACCCCTCTTTTTTCGGGCACTGAAACTAACCTTCCCCTTGGACGTGGGAGGTTTGGCATGAGACGGACGGATTTCGTCCAAACTGCTGACCGGCAGTCTCGGTCAGGCTTTTGGCGTCCTCACTCCCGAGGACTTTAACCCCGTCTGTGACAGTAGCTAATGGGGATCACGAATTTGAACTTGGCTTGTTGGAATGTGAGGGGCATGAGATCCCGAGGCAAAGCTGCTCGCGTGCTAAGGGATCTCGTGGCCCGTAAGATAGATGTAGCTACGATTGAAGAGACCCACTTCTGTTCGTACGGGGATTGCCATGTGCTGACTGACGACTTTGACGTCTACTCAGCACATGGCAATGTTCGTAGTTGTGACATCTCTGTGATGGTGAGACGCACCCTGTCGGCGAACGTTAGCGTTGTTCATACGGATGCGGCGGGACGGCTAGTCATGGTCGATGTTGCCGTTGAAAACAGTAAGTTTCGGATTGTTTATGCGCCCAACATTGCTGGCGAGAGGGTTTCCTTTTTTCGACGATTGGAGGCGTTCCTCGAGGGTCCGGAACGAGTAGTTTTAATGGGGGACTGGAATGCCATCCTAAACCCCAAGATAGATAAGGTCGGTGGGAATAGAGGGTCGGCGTGGCGTGAGAGCAGTCTGGCTGACCTGATGGCCTCGTGCGATCTTGTCGACAAGTTTCGCGTTGATCACCCAGGGCGGGAGATGTGGACGTGGCATACTAGCGCGGCATACTAGCGCGGCCTTCTGTCCGAGTACTTACTTGGACAGAATGTTATTTAGAAGAGGCGACATAGATTTTATATTCACTTGGTCAGATCATTCGGACCATAAATTGGTTATGGCCCGTCTGAACTTAAGCGATAGGCCTAGGTTGGCTGGGTACTGGAAGTTTAATATCTCTTTGCTGGAGATACGCAACTTCCGGGAACAGCTGACGTTACTACTTCAGCGAGGATTAGTGGGGGTGGTTATCGGGAGTAGGTACTGGGTTAAAACTAAGGCTCGTGTTAGAAGCTTTTGTGTTCGCTACAGCCAGCGCCTTGCTCAAGATAGGGCTAGGACGCAAAAGCGTGTAGAGGATAAGATGACCCGGGCGGTGTCAGGGGGGGGGTGCCCTAGAGATAGCATTAATTACGGGGGACCTCAATCGCTTGACCAGCGAGCGATATGAAGGACAAGTAGTTAGAGCTAGGTTAAAGAAAGTCTCTAACTAAGCCGTGAACGTTGACACTGTTGAGCGTAAGGCTGCTTTACGTCGTCGCTCGGATGGGTACATTCAGAAGGTGAAAAACCTGGAAGAACATACCCTGGTATCGTCTCGTGAGATTTGTGAGGGGTTCCGTGAGCATTTGGAGGAACACTTCACCCAACTGCTCAGACTCCGCGGCCAGGAGTTTGACAGCTATTTGGCTGACTCGCCCCGCCTCGAGGCGGCTCGAGCAGCTGGCTGTGATGGCAGGATTACGGAGGGCGAGATCGTTACTGCGTTGAAGCAGGTCGGCTTTAACAAATCTCCAGGACTCGATGGTCTGCCGTACGAAATGTATTTGAGGCTGTCGCCCATGTTTGTCCCAATTCTGAAGGATGTGTTTAACTACTGGTTTGTTCAGGAGTCAATCCCTGGACAGGTAACCAAAGGAGTGGTCACATTACTGAAGAAGGAGGACCAACCTGGTGGGGTAATTTAGACGAGTAACGGCCCATAACTCTGCTAAACATAGAGTTAAAGATTTTGGCCCACGTTCTTGCGAACCGCCTGCAAGTTGTTATCGGTGACTTGATCAAGCCTGAGCAGAACTTTGCTGTGAAGAGGAGGTTGATTCAGAACAACTTGCATTTGATTCGCATGATCATAGAGGGGACAGAAGACGACGCTGAAGCCGCGCTGATCAATTTAGATCAGTCCAAGGCTTTCGATAGGGTCGACCATGGTTTTCTGAAAGCTGTTTTAGCGGCTGCCGGTTTTGGTCCTGGCGTTGGAACCCTTCCTTCGCAAATTAAGGGATCGGGTGGCAACACCAATCCTGCGCGGGATCGCTATCCCTCCTTGCAAAGCTCGAGTCAGGGTTACCGCGTTTGCTGATGATGTCACCGTTTTCGTGTCGAGCCGTACTGACATTTGAACAGTGATTAAGGCGCTCGCTAGGTACGAAGAAGTTACAGGGGCCATAGTCAACCGCAGCAAGTCGAACGGCCTGCGGTTGGGTGCCTGGAGCAGAGAGAACGCCCTTCCAGGTGACTTCAGCTGGTCGGATGGCCCGGTTCGAATCCTCGGCGTGTGGTTCGGACCGGGCCTCCAGCTGGAAAAGAACTGGTTGGAAGTACAGACAAAGGTCGAATCGTCGGTCCGGGCTTGGATTCGAAGGAAGCTTTCCTTAAAGGGCAGAGCAGAGGTGTGCGCCACTTACGTCTTTCCCCTCATCCTTTACCGGCTGTCTGTACTACCACTGCCTGCGGCCCGCCTTCACGCTTTCACTCGCTTGCTCTTCTCGCTTCTTTGGAAGGGCCGGAAAGCGTATGTCCGCAGACAGGTCTATTCTCAAGTTCCGAGTGTGGGAGGCTTGGGGATGCCTGACTTGGCAAGTCATCGACTGGCTTTCCTGAATCGGACTTTGATGGAAGACACTCCGTAGGTCCCTGCGGTCGGGAGCGCCTTTCCCAACCTCATACCCGACCTCTCGGTCGAAGGTCGACGTAAGCCGAGAGGGGAGCCCTTGTTCTTCGCCGAATGCCGAGCCGTGCTTAGAGCGTTGCTGGGGTCCAGTGACCTTGCTCGGTCTAGGAAGAGACTATATCGGGATCTAGTGGAGGGTACCGCTTCGGACCCACTTGTGGAGCGCCTCGGATTGTCGAGGGAGGAGGCCCACTCCCAGTGGAGTTGGGCGCCAGGCCAGTTATCTCTACAATTCTGAGTATTCTATGACCTGGCGACTGGTTCGGAATGCACTGCCCTCTATGGCAGATTACGCAGAGATGATTTAAGGGACGTCCCCTTATGCCCGCGCTGCGAGGACGACGAGGAAGAAATGGCCGAGCACGCCTTCTTCACTTGCAGCAAACTTCGACGTCTCTGGGAATATGTCAGAGAGGTGACGGCTCGCATCGACGCCGAACAGCCGATGATCCTGGATGTAGCATCTGTCATCAACAACGCAGCACCGCCGTGGTCTGGGGAGAAACAAATGGTGTTTCTGGCAATCCTAGCCGTAGCGAGACTAGTGACGTGGGTTACACGTCTTGATGAGGTTCATGGGGTTAGATCTGTTTCGGATCATGATCTGGTAGTTTACTTTAAACACCAACTTAAAGTGAAGATCAGATGCGATTGGAAACGATTACATCGCATGGAGTTCAATAGGAGATGGGTGCATGACACTAGTTTGTGCATCCGACGAGGCGCCAAGTTTGAGTTCGTGTTCCCTCCATAGTTATGGCACACGCGGTACTGGGTTCTACGGAACCCACCCCTGTAGAGTTTTTTGACTGAAAGAGCAACTCTTAACTAGTAGGAATGAGAGATATCCTGTCCCTATTTTATTTTTGCCAGCACTAGAGAGCTTCCAAAGATTCCCACTTCCACTGTTTTATTTTGTCCCCGGTCTTTTGAAACCTTTGGCCTTACTATCTTGGAAGCCGCCATTCACCCCTTGATCCCATTCCCGATGAATTTATTTTTGAACACTCCTCTCTTAAGTTCCCACTCCCATTTAGAGACCGACCCGCTTGTTTTCGGTCTTGGGCCGGAAAACAGTGGGCGGTCCAATACTTAGCAATGAGGGAAAGACGGGCCATACTACCCCCCCCTTTGTTATCATTTTATTGGTTCCTTATTTTTCTTTCTTTTTGGGTGTTTTTAATATTTAATCCCACTCCCACGATAATTATTATTTACAACGATGTTTTTGGGGGATATTTTAAGTAAGGATCCATCCACAGAGTGAATACGGTATTTTGGTGCAAGGATCTGGTTAAGAGTAAGCAAATGTTTTCTTTTCTGTTTGTTGTAATTTTATTGAAAATAAAAAATGTTTTACAGCTTGTCTCAGTTATCCCCGACCCCATCCTCCTTTCATAACGGGCGCTATGCCTAAGGTCTGGTGAATTCCCAAGGTTTGTAAAATCTTCATCTGTAGATGAAGATGGATTTTGTCCGAGGGAATACACCTGCCTAAATAACTTCTTGGCCTTTTGGCCAAGATCAAAGTGTAGTATCTGTTCCGATGGATACTACACCCTATAGACCGGTATCGTCTTGGCCTTTGGGTCTTGATTCCGCCGGTCTGTGGGTTTGTCCTGTGCAGTTCTAGGAGGTCCACCCTCCCAGGCTTTGCCTCCCCTCTTTGGAGTGAAGTAAGTTTATCGCTTACTGCCTGAGGCGCCCCTACCGGAGAATGCCGACGGGGCTGCCCAGCCATTTTTTGTAGGCCAGAGTGCTCACCTTCTCGGGCGCTGGCTTTTCAAATCCCACTTTCCCGACCTTGTGTCACATCTTACCGCTGTGGGAGGAAGATAAATAGTCTGATAGCTTTACTCGTGCGGTCTTCCAACACAGACAAAATTGTGCTATATCTTTTTGTCAAGTTTGGCTCAGGATCGCGCAAAAAGAGGACATCGGCGCTCCTTGTGTCACAGAAAGGGTTATTATTTACTGCTATAACGTATTTCATTATTAGTAACTAGCAGGACCCTGAAGAAATTTCACGATGTTTTCTACATCAATTTGTATAATTTATTGTTAATGATAATATTCCGTTTGAAATAATAAATGTCTATCAGCGTCAATACTATTAAAAATTAACTCTTTGTTTTTTCGTAAAATAATTGTCATTTTAAATAAATAGAATGAATATGTCCCCTCTTTCTTTATTTATTTATTTAAAATTGTAGCAATTTAATTCTTCTTAAAAGAATTAATATTTTTTGTCTTATTATCGTAAAAATAATTGTCAGCTAAATATTCTTTGAATCAATAAAACGTATGTCACATTTTAACATTTATTTATTTAAAATTATATATTTTAGTCGAAGGCCGACATAATTTGATTTTGGAATAATTCATTTTAAAATGGGTAAAGTAGGATTTTTTTACGTTAGCGATATCAGATTAATCACCAATAAACATCTTTTCTGATCGAACAGTCTCATTTTTTTTTAAATATGCGTGAAAGGTGATAACGTACGTACATGAAATGTCTTTGTAACATTGTCCCGGTGATATTTACTAGTCCTCAAATCAAGAAATCGAAATAAGAAATAATTTTTTTACATAGCTTATAATTTATTGCAAGTAAAATGTTGACACTCCTTTTTGCACAACCAACTCCCTAATCCCAGATTGGGGAGCAAAAGGCGGAATGTCTGCTCACTTCGATCGTCAAGTCTGTTCTTTGATGTTTTTCCCGACCCTGTCTCGATCGGTGACGTAACTCTACAATTGTTTTTAATCCATTGCTCAGTTGACATACTTCAAAATAAAAACAATAGCAAGAATTATATATTACCTGAATATATTCTTTATTATTTGAACTAAACATGTTTGACTGCTCGGTTACTTCTGACTCACCCTTTATAAAAAGGGACAAACTAAAAAAAAGAGACAACTTCCTCTTTCCTTTGTATGCGACAGGACTGTAGAGAAACGAACCCCCAATTACACTGGTGACATGCCACTGGCAATTTATAGCCATTTAGTTGACCTCTCACCAGAAAAGGGTTAGAGGGTCAATAACGTCAGACGTCTGTCCAGTATGTACGGAAACGAATCACTAAAAACACCTGCAGTGAGATGACGCGGGCAAGTTATGATCTGTTTTTGACTCTAAAAAAGTTAGAGAGTAATGGAGAGTCAGTAACATTGGACGTATCAGACTTAGCGTCCAGCAGAATGAAGTGTAACTGTGTATTCAGATATCTATATCCTATCAAAAAGTAGAGAACGACCACTAACCGTGAATAATGTTATGTATAATGTTATGTTTGCGGTTTTTATATTTTGTCAACTGTAATAAATGTGTAACTTGTACTTGGTATTCATTTTCTAACATTATTTGTACTTATATTATGTTTGGCACCTTTACTAAGTATAAATATATGAGGTAGTACCATTTTAAAGAACAATATTTCATCTAATTCCCCTGTTATTATATTTACTTAAAATTTCATAATCTCGTAAATTCATGTTCTTAAAAATATGGAAAGGAAGCAAATCCGAAAATAATTATTTTATGAGTTCAAACTTAGTCATAAACCAACGTAGACAGTTCGCAACATCAGTAGAGCATTCGGCCAGAAAGGACCGCCAGCGAACATACATTGCGACGTTAGTTTGCCGAATGTCGTCACGGAGATGCCAACCCTGAATATGAAGAATATCTGCAGGTGTTAACGGCAAATTGAAGGCGTCAGTCGAAGCAGACTCATGCACAACTGTTCGAGATCTTTCTTAAAAGTGTAAGTTTTACGTTTGATGTTTACACGTTGGTATCGGTTTAATAACAATGTAGAGAAAATGCTAAGATCTACGCTTACATTTAGATTGTGTAAAGAAATGTTTAAAACATGGAAAAACATTCATGAAAGTTGAATGAATGATAAAGCATGCATAAGTTGAAGAAAGAATAAAACGTAGTTTAAAGTAACACAAAATATTTATAGATGTACAAATCTTACACAGTAAAATGTTAGTTTGAAATGTTCGTTGGAAGTCAGTTCCGAGAATAGTAGTAAGCACGTGTGTGAGACCATGTTTGTATGTGTGTGTGTGTGGCCATGTGAGGGTTGGCGTTAGTACGTCGAAGTGCGTGAATGTGCGTGTCGCCTTTTGTTCGTGGTTGTACGAATGTGTATGCGTGAGAGTTGATAATTCGTTTAGGCATTTGTATGTGTGTGTTTGTCAGCAGTGTGTCGTTGTCCGCATTGAAGAATGATAGGAGTGTAAGCCTTTGTGCATGTGTGTGTGTGTGTTTAGTAGTCAGCCGACGCATTGGCATCACCTCGCCAAAAGGCGAGGGGTAGAGAAAGAGAAATATTTGGGTGCGCGGTCTGCTTTTATTTTTTTTACAGTGGTTTGGCGGACGTAGTAGAGAGCACGTCACGTGATCAACATTTTCGGCTTTTGACTGTCTCTGGGAACTGATTTTTATGGCCTCAGTTTTAGTTTTTGTTGTTGAAGTGAATTCGGGTTGGTTTCTGTTTTTGTGTTTACGCCGTTTGTTGATAAAATAGGGGATGTCAATCCGATAACAACTCAAAAATGAAGAAAGGACGAAGTAGAACCTTTAACAAATTTATTTAACAAAAAACACTGATTAAATGAAATGTAGAAAAAACACTGATTAAATGAAATGTAGAAAAAACACTGATTAAATGAAATGTAAAAAAAACACTGATTAAATGAAATGTAGAAAACCGCTGAACGCGAGATGCTTATTTGATCGTGAGAGCCGCTGTGTTTACTTTTCAACTGCCATGGCAGACGACTTCTTTTATCCAAGGGCGATAACTCTTTCTTTTGATCCAAGGGAGGCAACTATTCTGCCTTGTTAAGTTACCCTAACAGTAAGTCATTCAACATTCTGGGTAACCTCAAACAAATATGTAACATAATGGGGCGGAAAACGTTTAAATTAGTCTTAAGGTTTACTGACGAAGCCACAAGATTTGGAACTATAATTTAAAAAAATAGTAGAGAAAATAGTTTATTAAGATTTGGTAGATAGTATATAGTAAAATTTCGACCAGAAAATATCCTTGGTTGGAAGCAAGGAAAATGCGAAGAATGTTTATTTGCCTCAGTTGTTACACAAGCAAGACAAATTGGTATAGATTAATAGACAGACAGACAGACAGACAGACAGACAGACAGACAGACAGACAACAGAGAAGGGTTAGGTTTAGGGTTTAGGGTTAGGGCTAGGGGTTAAGGTAAGGGTTAGAGTTAAGGTTAGGTTTAGGGTTAGGGTTAGAGGTTAAGGTAAGGGTTAGAGTTAAGGTTAGGTTTAGGGTTTAGGGTTAGGGTTAGGGTTTAGGGTAAGTTTAAGGTTTAGGGTTAGGGTTAGAAGAGACAGAACACTAGACGGAGAGATGGACTCAAAGAGAAGTCTTGGTTAAGTCAACTCACAGACACACAACCATACACACGCATGTCAACATACATACTAAGATTCGGGATCATATGGATTCCAAGCACCCCAAAATGAGCACCGACCAAAAGGACACTTTTATTTTAGTAACACCGGATTTTTTCAAACTTTTTACTTTCGGTTGAATCATAACATAAACAGAACAATACGCACTTTTATAACGTTTCCATCATATTTTTTTTATTAAAGAAAAAAATTGTTACTATAAAAAAGGGTCTTATTTTTGGGCTGCTTCAAATCCATATGATCCGAGATTTGAGTATTAATCTATCTACTAGAGCAACAATGAACTGACAGTGAGATTCTTATTATTGACAGTGAGATTCTTATTGCCACTTGCATTGATAACCAAAATGGAGACCTTTAAAACCAGAATGAAAATGAGTGTAAGTGTTTTCTTTTTGTATCTTGTGTGAACTAACAACAATACGAACATGAATCAATAGCTACAAAATGTCTCTCGGATTTGGAAGCCTCTTAAAAAAGTCAAGGCTCTACAATCCTTCTTACAACCCTTATTCTTGAAGTTGTTACTCAGTAGCACCCTGATATGTTACAATGGTTTCCACAGAAATTTCATGAACATCAAATAAATCATCAGTTTGAGGTGTGTCAAATACTTCTTTTATGATCTCTGATCGCTAGTAGTGATTTGATTATTCCAGTTCGCCATCTTGAATTAGAACCGTACGCACTCGTCAAACTAAACTAAAAATATTCAAAGAAACAGCGACACCTTTTCGTAAGGTTCATATGTGTATTCACATCTCTGGAAAACAAAAAAACAAAAAACAAAACAATGAACCGTGGTTGTTTAAATTACCCCAGGAAGGGAGCTCTCTCTAACGGCATAGACACCAACCGTCTAGAACGCGTCCGGGCCCCGGCGAGATCAAAGAGTGAAGAGAGCGATGCGACAGACAGAAAGCGGAAGTGACCTCGTCGTTCTTCCGGTTCTGATGTTACGATTTGAATGACACGATCTTTTTTGTGCTTCGCAGCTGACAGCTTCGCGACCGGATCACACGGCCGTCTACAGCGACAGACTGACGAACAGATCTTTATGGTGTGAGGGGGTAGTAAGAAAGTCAGGCCTGACAATCCACAGTGGGCTATTCGGCCTAGATGCTGTCCATTCATGTTCTATGTTCATTCTACCAATCATTTTTACATAAAATCATATTCTGAGGTTAGTGCTACCATGTATAATGGTATAGTTAATAAATTATTCATTATTTATCGGACCAAGTTTTTGAATTCATCACTTATGGACCCAGAAGGGATAAATTTACAAACTTGGTCCTATAAATGGCTGCACTCCTAAGTCCAAGGTGAATTATAAAGACCCAGAAATAGTGTCAAATATAACCTTTCCTTTCAGTTGTGGTGGTGGTGGGGGGTCGACATTTCTGACTCATGGGTCTGCTGGCTTGTATTTTCAACCTTATTTTGATTGTCTTTGTCCTTTTTTCTTTACTATACTAGGATGGGTGGGGCTTTTAGCAGTTGGCTTTGGCGATGATGCACCCAGGGACTTCCGGTGTAATCTAAGTTGTCTCCTCCCACTTGTTCCGCCAAACTCTGATGCTGGCGCCAATTTTAACCTCAGTTCCAGAAACCGTTCCTTAGAGTGTGGACGTGTTTGTACTCCGTTGAGAAATTAACGTAATTTGAATACCCCCCCCCTTTTTAAGTAAAGAGCAAAAAAGCTCTAAAAGGGGAGAATTCCATTTAAAGATTTCCAGAAAACTGTCCTAAAAACAGGACTTTTTAGTCGGATCTCACCGTTTCATTCTTGAAAAGGAAAATTAATAATTTCTAAAAAAAAAAAAGGGAATATTCGGGGAAAAAGACCCTAAAAGTATTAAAATTGGTGCAACCAGAAGAGGTTAAACCGAACAAGTTCCGACAGAGAGATAGAGATAGAGAGAGAGAGAGAGAGAGAGAGAGTCTTTTTTATGAAAAAAAAAGGGTTAAAAAAAACAAGATAGGTTTGAAAAGAGAAAACGGAAAGGGGGCAATTTTAAACAGAGATTTTGAAGAAAAGACTTTGATTCGAAGGTCCTTGGTTGGAGTACAATCTTGTACAGGGTGGGCCAAAATAAGGGCCCTCTCTTTAAATTTGAATAACTTGAATTTGAATAACTTCCACAAAATAAAAGTTAAACTCACCAAACTTTATGTGTGTGTAGACTGACCCTTCCGAGATTTTTTGAAATAAACAAAACAAATTTTAGCCGAAAAACACTTCTTAAAACTTACAAAAACTAAAGTATTGTTTTTTACACTGTTTTGAGTTTTTTAAGCAAAAATAATGTTTTCTAAATGAGGGTACGTTCCTTAGGGCTAATACGGCTCATGCTTGCTTCGGAAGGGGTCCTTTACTTATTCTAAAAAAAAAAAAAAAAAAAAAAATCAATAAATAAAAAAGTTATGAATTTTTTAAAATACGACCCTTATTTTTGCCCACCCTGTACTTTTGTTAAAAATAGTAACCCTTTTTCAGTTATCGTTGTGTCTAACGATATTTTCGTGAAGTTACCTTTTTGTGACTCGTTGTATTTTTAAAAATTAATTACTATTGTTACTTTGGTTAACGATTGTTAACCGTGCTTTGGAAAGTAAAAGCAGCTTCTTTTTTAATGTTAATAAAACTGGATTGAATCACTACCCCCCCCCCCCCATCTGCTCATTTTTTCCCTTGTTATTTTTTCTATTATTTTGTTTCTACAAACTTTTTATTATCCAAAAGTCAGATGTTGTTAACGACCGCAAATTATGACAATTGACATCAAATTATGACGGTTCACCTTCTCGGGCGCTGGCTTTTCAACCCCCACTTTCCCGACCCGACCTTGGGTCACATCTTACTTTGTGGGAGTAAGATAAAACTGGCCTTGTGCCTAACTCCTGGAGAGGAGTAAATCAATACTCTTGTAAATCTCTCTTCTTGGCCTTTTGGCTAAGATCAAAGTGTAGTATCTGTTCCGATGGATACTGCACCCTATAGACCGGTATTGTCTTGGCCTTCGGGTCTTGATTTACGCCGGTCTATGGGACGGGCCTGTGCAGTTCTAGGAGGTCCACCCTCCCAGGCTTTACCTCCCCTCTTTAGGGAGGAGTAAGTTTATTGCTTACTGCCTGAGGCGCCCCTACCAGGGAATGCCGATAGGGCTGCCCAGGCAATTATTACTGGCCAGAGTGCTCACCTCTCGAGCGCTGGCTTTTCAAGTCCCACTTTCTCGACCCGACCTTGGGTCACATCTTACCTTGTGGGAGTAAGATAAAACTGGCCTTGTGCCTAACTCCTGGAGAGGAGTAAATCAATACTCTTGTAAATCTCTCTTCTTGGCCTTTTGGCTAAGATCAAAGTGTAGTATCTGTTCCGATGGATACTGCATCCTATAGACCGGTATTGTCTTGGCCTTCGGGTCTTGATTTACGCCGGTCTATGGGACGGGCCTGTGCAGTTCTAGGAGGTCCACCCTCCCAGGCTTTACCTCCCCTCTTTGGGGAGGAGTAAGTTTATTGCTTACTGCCTGAGGCGCCCCTACCAGGGAATGCCGATAGGGCTGCCCAGGCAATTATTACTGGCCAGAGTGCTCACCTCTCGAGCGCTGGCTTTTCAAGTTCCTACTTTCTCGACCCGACCTTGGGTCACATCTTACCTTGTGGGAGTAAGATAAAACTGGCCTTGTGCCTAACTCCTGGAGAGGAGTAAATCAATACTCTTGTAAATCTCTCTTCTTGGCCTTTTGGCTAAGATCAATGTGTAGTATCTGTTCCGATGGATACTGCACCCCATACTGGTATTATCTTGGCCTTCGTGCCTTGATTTACGCCGGTCAATGAGTCTGTCCCGTGCAGTTCTGGGAGGTCCACCTTCCCAGGCTTTGCCTCCTCTCTTTGGGGAGGAGTAAGTTTATTGCTTACTGCCTGAGGCGCCCCTACCGGGGAATGCCGACGGGGCTGCCTAGGCAATTTTTAAACCCCACTTTCTTGACCCGACCTTGAGTCACATCTTACTTGTGGGAGTAAGATAAAAACTGGCCTTGTGCCTAACTCCTGGAGAGGAGAAAATCAATACTCTTGTAAAAAACTAAGTTATTTTGATCAAATACTGAACGATACGGCACTGTTGCAATGTGTGATATGAAGTCATTTCTTTTTAGATGTAAAGCATAGTTATTGATAAATTTGGACTTTTAGAAAGCTTTAGAATTCATAATATCATAATCATAAACCACTTCCATAATTTTAAGGCAATTAGTTCATCAAAGTCTGGGTCAGTTTTTATGAGGTGATGACCTTGCGTCTATCGAACTACGGTATGTTTCTGTGTAGTTCTATGCGGTCCCCAACTCAGGATGTACTTTCTATCTTTGAGTAGGGATTAGTTTATTGCTAATCGCCTGAGGCGCTTCTACCAAGAAATGCCGATGGGACTGCTCAGGCATTTTTAACGGCCAGAGTACACGGCGAAAGAGAGGTAGATACATACTATATTTTTTTTGCCCAATGAGATTTCTTCTAAAACAGGATACCAAAATGGTGGCTTCCATTGTAGCGGCGAATTCCAAGAATTCGAAATCGAGAATTGTTTACTGTTACGAGTGACGTTTTTTAATTAGGAAGAAGAAGAAGAAGAAGAAGAAGAAGAAGAAGAAGAGATGCGATTCCATCGTAAAGGCTTATCTATTTTCTCGTCGGTGCGACATTCTCGTGCATTTCACGCATATTTAGTTTTGTGACAAGAAAATGTGAAAAGAAATGATCCAAAATAGAAACAGGATATGGAAGGATGGCGTTGTTTCTCTGATCGAACGGCAGTGCCAATTGAGCCGATCACGATGAAGCCTTCAAGACAATCAACTCCGCGAACTGAAATCAAACACCCGTTTCGTTTCATTTGTCACTCGAAAATGTCCCCAGTTAAGAACGGTTTCGGGGTTTTGTTACTTTCATGGGCGGACGAGGACAAATAGGCATCCTTCAAAGTCGATTGATGCGATAATGAACGTGTCGCTCTTTAATATAAAGCGTTTACAAAAAGGCGTGTCACCCTATTATTCGTGACCAGTCGTAAATGCTTTGCGAATTATATAGCAAAATTGTAATTGTTATGCGTGTTGTAGTTGTTCTAATAACGTATTTTGATATCTATGTATATCTGATAGCGTGACACAAAACGAAGGAAGTTACAAACATATAAATTCTCCACTCGATAATAAACACTAATCTCTCTCTCTCGCTCTCATATATATATATATATATATATATATATATATATATATATATATATATATATATATATGAGAGCGAGAGAGAGAGAGATTAGTGTTTATTATCATATATATATATATATATATATATATATATATATATATATATATATATATATATATATATATATATATATATATATCTTAGGTAAACTTAATTACGGCATGATCTTTTATTTACGCTCGAAGAATTCACATAAACAAGAGTTTGTGTACGATCGTTTCCGACATATGTGTTTTTATTAATATCGATTCTCCGATTCTCTTCATCAGAACAGAGTATATATATATATATATATATATATATATATATATATATATAATCTCCTAAACTAATGAACGGATCATTATGAATTTTAGAATATATATTGTAGGAAAAATGTAACACGGGCACATTAAATTTGTTTGTAAATGTGGACATTTAAGGTGTACACACGCACACACACACACACACACACACACACACACACACACACACACACACACACACACACATATATATATATATATTTCGTTTTACAGGATAGACCCCAAAACTAATGGACCGATCATGATGAATTTTGGAATATATACTTTTAGCAACGCGATGTGGCGGACTTAGTATTTGTGTTGATGAAGAGACTCAATAAAAAATAAATCCTTGTGTCAGAAACGAGCGTACACGAAAACTTTTGTTGGTGTGGACATTTTTGAACTGATATAATTAAAAAATAATATGTCATAATTTTGTATATTTCTAAATAGTCACTCTAAAGTTTTATCGATAGAATTGATTTTAAATACCTGAAGTATTTATTGGTATCTGATGGACTTAATTGACTTCATCTTTAATCTATGTATCTTTAAGGTGTTGTTTTTCTTTGTCTAGTTAGAATACTACCTAAGTCTAAGCATTTGACATTACTTATATATATATGTATGTATATATATATATATATATATATATATATATATATATATATATATATATATATATATATATGTATATATATATATATTTTTTCACTTAGAAGATAGTTTATTCAGTAAAGACCGGAATTAGTCCAATAAAAATAAGCTCGATGATATTCGATTACAGGGTACAGAGCATTTATATGTGTTCTTTTGAAGGTTTACCAAAACATTTCATTCAAGAAATCATTCATCACCACAAAAGACTTTTTCATTTCATAGTTTATTTATTTTTCAGATTTTTCAAAGTTAAAGATTTTTTTCTTTACACGTGTTTCTCTACTCAAGCAGGTTTTTGCTTAGCAGTACATTATATACCTGGAATAAGGACCCCAACAACTGACAATACCCAATATGGTTTTGCCCTAATTAAGAAGAAAAAAAAACCCTCTTAAGAAAGTAGTTCAAGAAATGTTCACAGTATGGTTGCTACTATGCATATCCACAAGAAATTTGTCCCAATGCAGTCCAAAGGAATCGGGAACAATTTGCGAGAATACACCTCCTCATCGGATGGCACAACGATGAAGGTATCCCCCCCCCCAAAAAAAAAACAAACAAAAACAAAACGGTCAACACACAATCCACAAGTTACGACTTTACAGTCGGGATCAGTTACAATTATATATATATATATATATATATATATATATATATATATATATATATATATATATATATATATATATATATATATATATATATAAAGCCTTAAATGCTTTCAGGTATATATAGCAAAATCGTAACTATGATACCGGGTGTAGCTGTTTTAATAGCTTATTTTAATACCTATAATAGCGGGGCACAAAACGAAGGAAGTACAATCGTATTGATATCTATCTATCTATCTATCTATCTATCTATCTATCTATCTATCTATCTATTGGGTAAGGTACACGATAAGTCATGAAAATGAAATGCCGTGGTAGACAAAATGTTTGAAAAAAAAAGACAAACGGAAAACAGGTTAAAATGCAGGAGAAAAGCAAAAACGAGAGATTTGACCGGTTTCGTTCGTATTAACGAACGTCTTCAGAAAAAGTGAAGATTTGGAAACAATTTTATTTTGAAGGCACACACATGGGAGAAGGAAAAGATGATCCGATCCCAATCTATCTATCTATCTATCTATCTATCTATCTATCTATACTATTATTTTAATTATGTATGTTTACATTAATCTTTTATATCTATACACACACATACGTTGCAAATATAGCATTTAAAAAAACTAATTTTAAGAGAAATTCTTAGCAACAGTCTTTTTACAATTGTTTCAAAACCAATTTATTCCAACAACCCATGTAATAAACAAAGAACAACTCTGATTTATAATTTTTTCTTTCTTGATACGAAAAGCCAAACAATAAAATAAAAAGCCAAACAATAAAATAAAAAGCCAAACAATAAAATAAAAAGCACAACAATAAAATAAAAACTGTACTTTTAACAACACTAAACCAATCCTAACTTAACAAACCAATCATACCACTAATAACTACCAAACCAAAACCAACACTAAAACAAAACACTAAACCAATCCTAACTTTAACTCTAAACCAATCCTTACTTAATCCTAACCTAACACCACCCAAACCAATCTAATTATAACACTAAACCAATCCTAACTTAACTCTAAACCAATCCTTACTTAATCCTAACCTAACACTAAACTAACCCAAACCAATCTTAATTTAACACTAAACCAATCCTAACTTAACTCTAAACCAATCCTTACTTAACCCTAACCTAACACTAAACTAACCCAAACCAATCTTAATTTAACACTAAACCAATCCTAACTTAACTCTAAACCAATCCTTACTTAACCCTAACCTAACACTAAACTAACCCAAACCAATCTTAATTTAACACTAAACCAATCCTAACTTAACTCTAAACCAATCCTTACTTAACCCTAACCTAACACTAAACTAACCCAAACCAATCTTAATTTAACACTAAACCAACCCTAACTTAACTCTAAACCAATCCTTACTTAACCCTAACCTAACACTAAACTAACCCAAACCAATCTTAATTTAACACTAAACCAATCCTAACTTAACTCTAAAC
The DNA here is from genome assembly GCA_963556195.1 of Sepiola atlantica. Lineage (NCBI taxonomy): Eukaryota > Metazoa > Mollusca > Cephalopoda > Sepiida > Sepiolidae > Sepiola > Sepiola atlantica. The sequence continues at coordinate 16,705,189 of OY744522.1, read as the reverse complement.
CAATCCTTACTTAACCCTAACCTAACACTAAACTAACCCAAACCAATCTTAATTTAACACTAAACCAACCCTAACTTAACTCTAAACCAATCCTTACTTAACCCTAACCTAACACTAAACTAACCCAAACCAATCTTAATTTAACACTAAACCAACCCTAACTTAACTCTAAACCAATCCTTACTTAACCCTAACCTAACACTAAACTAACCCAAACCAATCTTAATTTAACACTAAACCAATCCTAACTTAACTCTAAACCAATCCTTACTTAACCCTAAACTAACACTAAGCTAACCCTAACCTTGTCGTTTTTTGTTTGGTTCCAAACCAATCTTAATTTAACACTAAACCAACCCTAACTTAACTCTAAACCAATCCTTACTTAACCCTAACCTAACACTAAACTAACCCAAACCAATCTTAATTTAACACTAAACCAACCCTAACTTAACTCTAAACCAATCCTTACTTAACCCTAACCTAACACTAAACTAACCCAAACCAATCTTAATTTAACACTAAACCAATCCTAACTTAACTCTAAACCAATCCTTACTTAACCCTAAACTAACACTAAGCTAACCCTAACCTTGTCGTTTTTTGTTTGGTTCAAAAGTTGGACCAGTACCGAAAACTTAGCATCAGAAGACTCATGAAAGATATTTTAATAAGATATCGAAAAATTATTAATTTAACATTTTGACTTTAAAATATTAAAAAAAAAGTTTTTTCTTACCATAAAAACTTTCATGATTGACCAGTTGAGAAGCTGTATCATTAATATTCTTTCAAATGCTGTATTTTTAAAAATATTTTTTATTAGAGAATTCCAATAATTAAAGGAAGTAAATTATATTTATCTTTTTACTTATTCGAAATTTATTAGATCAAGGGGAGATAACTATCTATTTCTTAGTAGTGAATTCTTTCACTTGTATTATAACATGTCAAATGTATTATTCTAAAAATATTTTTATCTTTATTTAAACGTAAATTTATATGGAATGCTAACTTTTATGATAATATTATATTAAAAAATATTCTACCCATACAACAAAGAAAACATTATTTTGTATTAATAGAAAACTAATGCTTATGTTATATCGATAATTACATATTGTAAATATTGAAATGTTATTTTCATTTTAATTAATGATTTTGTTAGTTGTTTATTATTTAAATCGGAATTATTAAATTGGTCATGTTTATATTTTCTTTTGTGAGGACAGGTTGAGATAATTTCAAATTGAACGTTAAGTAGATTATTTTTGATTTTTATAATAGACTTCAGTTATACAGAAATTAGAAACACTGAGAGCCAGGTCTAAAAGATTCAGCTCTTTTAAGAATCGACCATTCGATAGAGCATGGAAGCTGTATATTTTTAAGGTATCAAATGTGTTAAGAAATAAAGGTTAAACTGGTGTATCTATCATTATTCAAATAATCGTTAAGTAGATTATTTTTGATTTTCATAATAAACTTCAGTTATACAGAAATTAAAAAAACTTAGAGCCAGGTCTAAAAGATTCTGTCATTTTAAGAATCGACCATTCGATAGAGCATGGAAGCTGTATATTCTTAAGGTATCAACTGTGTTAAGAAATAAAGGTTAAACTGGTGTATCTATTAATATTAAAATAATCGGCCCGTGAAGAAATCCATTGTTTAACACAAGTTTAGACACAATATAAGTACATTTATTTTATCATTATTATTGATATTATTCTTATTCTTATTGATTGTTTGATTAAAAAAATATATATGAACTACATTATTTTTCTTGCAATTATTATTAAGTGGGTATTTATTTTTGATACTCCAATTGCAATTATTAATTGTGTCTAATGTGTTAGATTATTTTAATTAATTTGGTATTTAAAATTATATTTTGTAGTTAGAAGTAATTATATTTCATGAACCGTAGAGTATGATATTCTTACTGTACTTTTATTACTACTATATTACTATATTTATGGGAAAATTAAAAAGATTCTTAATTAATAAAAAAAATATTCGTTTGGATACTAAGTGAAAATAGTGGATTAAACCATGTAAAATCTCTCCTTCTCTTTTTTTATTTCACTATTTCCTGATTGATTATTTAATTTGTAATTAATTTTATGCTTTGTTATTTTGTTCTGAATTAATGTAGTAGTCTTTTTGAAGATTCCTCAATTAATTCATTGACAATAACCGATGCGCTTTTAATGATGAAAATGCAATTTCAAGTTTAAACATAACAGATCGACGAAAATGATCTTTCAAACTTAAGTGTGACAAACGAACAATATTGTTTACTCATTGAAATGTTATCGTATTTTAAAACTCTGTTTATTTATTTTGTTTCTGATAACCATGTTATGAGATAAAATGTTAACAACTCTTCTTCAGGGAGTGATTGTTATCCCGCTGAAATGTAATTTTATGTTTATATCCACAATTTAAGAAAGCATTATTATAGTAATTAGCAATACTTTAAAAAATGTGTTCATTTGCAGATAGCTTCGATATTCTACTAGAGATGTTTGGGATTATTGATTTAATAACAAATTTGTGCTGGTTTTATTTATTGCGTACATAGAATAAAGTTTATTTTTTATGGAATTGTGTATTTTTGTCAATGTTTAATGTTATATCTAAGAAAATTATCATTCTATGGTTAGAAAATATTAATTAAAGCTTAAGCGTGGCAGACCAGCAAAAATGCTATTTTAAAACTATGCGTTACAGACCGACGAAAATGCTATTTTATAACTATGCGTTACAGACTGACGAAAATGCTATTTTATAACTATGCGTTACAGACCGACGAAAATGCTATTTTAAAACTATGCGTTACAGACTGACGAAAATGCTATTTTAAAACTATGTGTGGCAGACCGACAAAAATGCTATTTAAAAACTAAGTGTGACAGACCGACGAAAATACTATTTTAAAACCATGCGTGACAGACCGGTGAAAATATTATTTCAAACTTAAGCATGACAGACTGAGGAAAATGCTATTTCAAACCGAAGCGTGACAGACCGACAAAATGTTATTTCAGAACTATGCGTGACAGACCGACAAAATTGCTATGTCAAACTTAAGCGTGGCAGACTGACAAAAATGCTATTTCAAAACTATGCATGACAGACCAACGAAAATATTATTTCAAACTTACGCATGACAGACCGACGAGAATACTAGAAAAAAAAACGAGTTGAAACAAAATATCAAATAGATTATTCTGTGCTTTATTATTTTCTGATTAACATTCCAAAGTGACACGTGTTTTTATAAAAACAATTTGCAGGCAGAGAATAGTGTTTTTTTTTCTAAGTTGATTCTAGGGTAAGCCATTACACAACTTAAGGATTTAATTTATTCTTATTTATTTTAATTTCGGAAACACGAATCATGTTATATCCCATTATATACAAGAGAATACGGTACGTTATACAAATTGGGTCGTCTTAAAGGTCAAAGTTCTGAGCCGAAGCAAGATTCGTTTTTTGTCAAATTCCCGTTTTGTAAAAGTTAATTTATGGAAGCAAATCTTTGCTGGATACCCGAAAGCCCCTCGGCCATTCAGTGTAGCTGTTATTTATTGCCTTACATGAAGCGTTACTTATAATAAAAAAGAAATGAGTTCATTAAAAGGGCTTGTGTGTTATTGACAAAGGCAAAGCGACGGAATATTTTATGTATTTGGTATGATCTGCGCCAGGTAGGTGGCGCTTAATGTTACATAGTGACGCCATTTTGTTGTGTTTCTCATACATATAAGCTGCGTCCGACGATAAATCTTTAATAGTATTCTGGTAAAGATCAGTTGCGACTTGAAATGTCTCGATTAATGCATTAGCAAGAACTACGCTAAAGGTTAAGCTAACCCTAACCCTTACCCTAACCCCTAACCACGGCTTCCGGCAGCTTGTTGCACAGCACAACGATTCGAACCGAAACAAGATGCCTTCCAATGATTATGTCGAAATTGTCTCTGGTACAGCTTCTGAGTTTCACCGAAGCTTTTCTGCAAAGCTGGTGTGAAGAAGAGGCCACGCAGCACACTGAGTTGCTGCACATGATGCTAAATTAAAGGATTGCCTACGCTCCAGCGAGTACAGGTGAGGGCCTAATAATGCAAGGATGCATATGAAAAAAAAAAAATGAATTATTTACTAATTAGCATGGCCCGTCGAATACCCAACGTTACCCGCGAAAAGTGGGGAACCTAAGAAACTCCTGTTCACACCCCTGAATCCCATATTACAGTTTTAATTATTTTTTAATTTCTATAATTATCAATTTTCAAATCATGAATAAAAGAAAGTAAAACGTTGTCTCTGCTGTGTCCGGCGCGAGCGAAAACCACACAATATTATTGGAAAACCCCAATGGAAATTCAAACTATAATTTCGTAATTAAATTGATTTTTTACTTAAATTGTATTTTTACATTGACTGGTTGTTGTTTCGTGAAATTCATTAACAATTTGTTTTAGGCTTTAAATTTTTGACTGACACGAAACTGAAATAGTTTCTAATTTACATTTTCTGTCAAAGTTTGTTTATTTTCTGTCCAAAGTCAGATGAAGTTTGTTTTTATTTTTTGTCCTAAGTCAGTAAAAGTATATTTATTTTCTGTCCTAAGTCAGTTAAAGTTTGTTTATTTTCTATCCAAAGTCAGTTAAAGTTTGTTTATTTTCTGTCCAAAGTCAGTTAAAGTTTGTTTATTTTCTGTCCAAAGTCAGTCAAATTTTGTTTATTTTATGTCCTAAGTCAGTCAAAGTCTGTTTATTTGCTGTTCTAAGTCAGATGAAGTTTGTTTTTATTTTTTGTCCTAAGTCAGTAAAAGTATATTTATTTTCTGTCCTAAGTCAGTTAAAGTTTGTTTATTTTATGTCCTAAGTCAGTTAAAGTTTGTTTATTTTCTGTCCAAAGTCAGTCAAATTTTGTTTATTTTATGTCCTAAGTCAGTCAAAGTCTGTTTATTTGCTGTTCTAAGTCAGATGAAGTTTGTTTTTATTTTTTGTCCTAAGTCAGTCAAAATATATTTATTTTCTGTCCTAAGTCAGTTAAAGTTTGTTTATTTTATGTCCTAAGTCAGTTAAAGTTTGTTTATTTTATGTCCTAAGTCAGTTAAAGTTTGTTTATTTTCTGTCCAAAGTCAGTCAAATTTTGTTTATTTTATGTCCTAAGTCAGTCAAAGTCTGTTTATTTGCTGTTCTAAGTCAGATGAAGTTTGTTTTTATTTTTTGTCCTAAGTCAGTCAAAATATATTTATTTTCTGTCCTAAGTCAGTTAAAGTTTGTTTATTTTATGTCCTAAGTCAGTTAAAGTTTGTTTATTTTCTGTCCAAAGTCAGTTAAAGTTTGTTTATTTTCTATCCAAAGTCAGTCAAAGTTTATTTGTTTTCTTTCCTAAGTCAGTCAAAGTTTATTTATTTTCTGTGGTAAGTGTTAATATTTCATAAGTAAATCAAGTACACTTCAAAATTTTTTCGATAAATTAAAAAAAAATTCGAATTAAAACTGCTCCGAGTGAATATAAAAAGATATAGCTTATTAAACATTTTCCCTGTGTTGCTGGGGAGAGTAAAAGTAAACCTGAATTAAGGAGTAAAGAATTTTACCTCTTCTTTATTGATGACTAAAAAACATAAAATATTGATCAGGATTAAATTCGAAATTCAATGGAATCGATTGAAAATAAGTTTACGTTTAAATTACGCGGGCCAACAGTTGCCATATCTGACTGACGAGACAGATTTTTTATCTACCTTTTGTTAAAGTTTTCCATCACAAATATGGAAAGAATCACCTTTATATATAAGTTGTTTATACAATGATCATTGGAGGGAGGAAGTAATGTTGAATTTGAAAGCAACATGAATTCTTTACTTGATCACAACATTGTAGTGTTTAGTTTTAAGGTTACACATTGTGGTTGGTTTTGGTGTGAACACTAAAAATGTAACAAAAAAGGAGTTGTGTATTCCGTACAAAAATCGGCTCTAAATTCAAATAAAATAGAAGAGAATATATATTTTTCATCCAATGAGAAGAGCTAAATATATTTCCACCAAAAGCATAAAAATAGCCCGTTAAAAATGTTACGCCAAGCTGCTGTGAGCCTGTTCTCACTCTATAAAAGAAAGAAGCATAACTTCTTTGCAACCCAGTATTCAATCACTTGTCATTGCACTAATATACGCCGATGTTTAGCAATTTGAACAGCATACACACACATCGTGTTAAATAAACACTACTTAAACCGAGTCGTGAAAGAAAAATACATACACACTTAACTATCTACACTCCAACAATCACGAAGAGACAAATGCGGAGTTTATTTCAACGGAAATATTTTGAACGCAAATTGTCTATATCGTCTGAGGTTTGTTAACAAAACGTATATCATTTATTTGTACGAATTGTGGTATTAATTTATTTAATGTGTCTCTACATAAAAAAGGTAATCAGTTTTGTAGAAAAAGAACCCGTTGTTTGAAAATGCTACCCAAAATCAGGTAATGTTTACTTTTAATAAAACTGTAGAGAACAAATCCTCGAATACACCGGTGACATAACATTTATTGACCCCGAAAGAGTTAGAGATAAATGAGGAATCAATAACGTCAGACATCTCGGATTCAACGTTCATCTCGTTATTTTGAGCAACGGCTCATCATCTTTTGGACGACTTTTTAGGGTGATATGAATCATTAGCACAATGTGATCAGCATTACCGAGTGGGATATGAGCTTTCGTCACATAAGCCTCGGGCATTGAGGTCAAGAAAAGGTCTAGAAGTGAGGCTTGCAGGTCTACTCGATCAGGGATGCGGATCGGGAAATCGACAGTCTGAGAGAAGGAGTGAGCTAAGGAGAAATTATACGTACAGTTGCCGACTGCGTCAGTAAGGCTGGAGAATCCCAACCAGTCGCGGTGGTGGGCATTAAAATCCCCAAATACATGTATCTGGGCATTCGAGTCGATTAAGAGTGCTCTATCTATGCTTTCAGAGACAGAGTTTAGCAAAGTACAGTCCTGGGTTGAAGGGGAACGGTATAAGAAATATAAGTAACTGACGATGTGGGGTGTTATCTACCTATCATGAATCTACTTTGATATAGTATCTACACTTTTTTAATGCGATCTACACACCATACTGCAATCAACACGGCACAAGAGAAAGGCAAACACATCTCCGAATTTGTATTGAAAGAATGTGTGGTTACCGAGCCTGGAACCCTAACCTTAATCCCTAACTCCAACCTTAACTCCTAACCCTTACCACTAACTCTACCCCTACCCCTAAGACTAACCATACTCTAACCATAATCTGAAAGATCATGGCTTGACGCGAAGATTCGTATATTGAAAATAACAAAATGAGAGGCGTACGGCGTAGATATTTTTTTTCCGTGTAGATAACAAGACACCAAGTTAGTTAAGACTCAGTCGGATGAAATAATTTTAATGAATTCTGAGACACGTGAACGTTTTTAAGAAACATAGAATCTATTCAAACATATAAAAATTTTTCGTACACTAATCTAATATATAAAATTATCTGGTAGGATTTTCGGAGTTTTTTGTATTGATAACAATTAATCTGATAAATCAAAAATTGATTCTGACGAGCATATTTTTCTTTTTTCCCCGTGAAATGTGTGTTTTTAAAAAAAAATAAAATGCATTTCGCTTCAGTTTCTTTCCTATAATAGTTATTAATTTGTAGACATTTTCACTAATCACCTTTACAGCTTTAGCTGATTTCGTTCTTAATAAAAAAACAATTACTGCATTTTCTATCTATAACAGATTTACCATAAACAAATTCATATTCTTATAGTAAATATTAAACGATTTATTTGTTCAATTTATTTGTATAACACAATTGTAGGTACAAAATTCTCTTTATTACATTATCTTATACAAGCGATGTTATAACTTTTTCGCGGCTTAATATCCCTGATTATATTAAGTCTCCTTAAATACTTTTTTCACGAATACTTTTACTGTGTGTTCATTTAGAACACACACACACACATACATACATACATACATACATACATACATACATACATACATACATACATACATACATACAGTACTACTCATAGTATAGTGGGGTTCGATGTACATGATTCACTCCTAAACTAACCGATCATTATAGATTCCCAAATTTCAGTTCCTTTGGAGTATTTTAACGGGTTTAAATTCTAAATATTCCAGATTTTCATATATTTTGATCCATGGGCACCAATTACATAAGTAAACAAGTTTCAATTTCTTAAGAACCCTTAAGCTTAAGCGTTTAATTTGAGACATTTTCTAGAATCACAGTCATGTAATGGATTTTTATGAAAGTGAGAATAAGGATTCTAGACCTAAGGTTTCGTATCATTATATCTTGATTTTAATCTTTGTAAGGGGGCACAAAAGTGATGCAAACTGTTCTGTTCAGGGAATTGATTTTACCCCTTCCTGGGACGCGTATTCGTCTAGTACATATCTAATGGAACCCGTTTATTTACCGTTTCTTTGATGTTAATAGTTTTTTTTAAGACAAAGTATTTATTTTTGTGTCAATTACCAATCGATTTTAAAATTTTAATATTTAATCCTATTCGATATTTTATTTTTGAGGAAGGTGATGAGTTTTTTGTTTTGCACTTAGATGCTCCCCGACTGTAACTCATTAAACCCCGATTTTATTTAATAAGAAACTTTTTTATGAAGTGGTGTCAGACGTGTTTTGATTGGCTAATCAGTTTTCATATAGACGTATCTTAGTTATCCTCAAATAATGTTATGAATTTTTAAATAGTTACTTTTAAATTTTTAAAAATTTATTTTTAACAAATATAATATAATAATTTTAATAATATAGAGATCATAAAAAAAGAGCCTACGCTATCAGCAGTTTTGACGGCTATTTTCTAACAAACTTTACCGTTTTATTAAATTGGAGTTAACGTAACTTTAATTAATTGTTTCTAACAATTAATGTGACATAATACATTACAACTTTCATTTGATTAATTGTAAGTTTTAGTAATGTAATTTGGAAGTCTTACATATTTTGGTGTGATTTAAAAATTAAATTGTCATAGCAAAATGTAAACAATCAGGTGCGTGCGTTACCCCCCCCCCCACCCCCCCAAAAATACATGGTCCTAAATTATTATCGCCCACGGCTTTACATAACAAAATTAGTTACCATCGTTAATTTCATATTCAAAGAAAACACCATCACCAATTTAGATTTCATACAGAAAAATAAGTCTTGGATAAATTTCTTAGAACTCCCTACAACATTGACATTTAACATACAGCAAGAGATGAGAAAAATATACTCCCCTCCACCAACCTCGAAAAATAATAGTTTTGGGGTTTCACGCAATTAGCAATAATCTTTTCTTCAAGCGATTAGCAATAAACTTACCCATTCTCCAACTTTGATAAGGTAAAGCCTGGGAGAGTGGACATTCTACAGTTGCACAAGAACTGTACAAGACCATACCTAGGTTCAGCAAGGTCAAGATCATCAATTCAAAAAAATGGCCGGATTCATTGTCGAGAAGCGGAAGTTAAGAAATACTCAACCACACCAATCGATACCGTAATAATTAAATTTAACTTTTAAATAGTTTCTTCTTCATTCTCCCCCTTCTCTCTCTGTCTGTCTGTCTGTCTGTCTCTCTCTCTCTCTCTCTCTCTCTCTCTATATATATATATATATATATATAATCTAAAGAAGCTTTGAGTTATTTTAAACAAAAAGACAAAAAAAAAGGAAAATGCAGTTTAAATTCCCACAGAAACTAACTAAATCCAAAATAGTGCAGACTTAACATTCGTTGGAAAATTCATAAATAAATAAAATATATATTAGTAAGTAAATAAAATAAAAAGGGGGATTAAGTATCTGACAGTGAAACAAAAACAGGAAACCTTAACGTAAGCATCTAATATTAACACGGGATCATCAGCTGTTTACCATGTAACTGTTTCGGAGATTTAAAAACAGGACAGTTATATGCATGGCTCTCCAATGGTACAGATCAAACTACCATTTCCCCAATCAAGTGTCGAAATAATTCAGCTTAAAATGTTACTTATATATAAATAAATAATAATAATAATAATATACTACCCTTAAGACTACCGTGCGATATGGTAATTTGCATATCAAATAAAATTCTTTATAACAATAGTAATACTAGTAATAATAATAATAATAATAATAATAATAATAATAATAATAATAATAATAATAATAATAATAATAATAAATAATAATAATAATAATAAAATGCTATCTAAACACTACACGCAAGAACCATTCTACGATATGGTAGCTAGAAATAAAATTATATAGGAATTAAAGTTGCATTAAAAAAAAGGCTTTAGTACCTTAGGTACCAGAAAGGCAAATAGATAAGAGGAAGGAAACCTAGCCATACAGATCTAAATACCCAATATATAGTCTAAAGAAGCTTTGAGTTATTTTAAACAAAAAGACAAAAAAAAGGAAAATGCAGTTTAAATTCCCACAGAAACTAACTAAATCCAAAATAGTGCAGACTTAACATTCGTTGGAAAATTCATAAATAAATAATATATATATATATATATATATATATATATATATATATATATATATATATATAATGTAATTCGCTTACGACTAATTTCTTGGCCGAGGAAGCATTGTTTTTAAATGGCCAGATTTCTTCATTTTAATTCCGTTTAAGTTCGCTCCATCTACGACTTGAACGCAATTTTCACCTTTGGAATTACTTCATTTTGAACGCCTTTCTGTGATGCATCCACGAAACTTTTTCTTCTCCATCGAAACTTCCTTCCATTGGACACCTTATCGGCGGACAATTACCACCTGGACAAACCCAATATCTTTTTACACGAACTTTTTTCACCCATCATTTTCTTAATATTTTTTAAATGTTGTATTTTGACTTTTCTATTGCCAACTAATCTATCTGTATAATTCCTCTGATGATAAGATCTCGATGGCTTAAGGAAAGAATAATAAACATAATTTTATTACAGAATATACCTTGCATTGAACAATCGAAGTTTGAAATAAATTTGGACATTTGTGCATGTTTATCACTCTTCGTCCATTTATCTTTATATAATATATATACAGCTATATATATATATATATATATATATATATATATATATATATATATATATATATATATATATATATATATATAAGAGAAAGATAGAGCTATATATACAACTATATATATACAACTATATATATACAGCTATATATATATATATGTATATATATATATATATATATATATATATATATATATATATAAAGAGAGAGCTCTATATATACAGTTATATATATATACGGTAATAATTAAAATTAACTTTTCTTCGTCCATTTTATATCAGAGTGTTTGATTTTCCGCGATCAAATGTAAATAACTAAATAGAAAAACACAAACAAATACTTTTCTATGCAAGAAAATCACAGTTTCAATTGTTTGTTGTTCTCTATATATCAAGAAGACAGACAAATAAAAATGGCTGAGCAGGTTCTGGCAGTTCAAACGACTATTGAAAATCACAATAAAGGGTGAGAATTGAGCTTCCAGGCTCCAGCATCGGGAACAAAACCTCCAAATCAAAAAAGATATTTGTTGTTTTAAGGGCATCAGTGACATTCCAAGACAAAGCAATATCGCAGCTATACCTAAAAAAATAATAAAGAAGACATTCAAAGGCCACATAAACTAGTTGCAAACTCAAAGCAGGTAAGATCCCACACAACCTCAGCTTTCCCACAGAGAAGTTCTGGGGAAGATTTACGAGGAGCTGAACTTATGAGGAGCTGAACTTGTGAGGAGCTGAACTAGATACTATGTACTCATAAAATTCCACACAATCCAGCATAGCATCTCCCAGCGAGCTTTTCACCGACACTTGACACTCAACTGGAACCCGGACGTCCCAGTCCAATTTGATTTTGCCTAACTCTAGTAAGAGTTACCTCCCCTTGACCCAAATGGTGTGACAAAGAGATGATAGAAAAATGTACTAGCATTTTTGAAGAGAATATCTCTAAGTGGACTGTATGAAACCTGCACTTTACATTACTAAAGCAAGTAACAGGGTTATGAAAATTACCCTGTACATTTTCCCAGTAGAAGTCACAAAGAACTAAACTCTTGTCTTTTTCTAACTGAGAGCTCCACTGACTATTATCAGAGTTGTGTTCTGGCTGAACACTACCAGCATCTTTGCAAGGGGACGGGAATTTCACAGGGGAATAGTGAAGCTTACAATTCAGTGCATGTAGAATACAAAGACTTGCTCCTAAAGAAGCTGCCCCCACCAGGATGGTCACCACGACTATCAGAGAACTGCCTCGGCAACAGACAAGGTCTCACGTTATTAAAGGGTATAATGCTCTACTTCTATTTCTAAACATCTTCCTAAATTAATTTTATCAAATTCAAGGAGTGCATGTGTCTCAACAAGTCCATGCATAACAAATTGTGAACATGACGGGTATCATTCACGACACCTGCGAAATCAACTCCGAATTCAATATTCTTCCTGGAAATAGTCTTAACAGCATGTCGCCAGCAAGGAATATTAAATTCCAGCGAATGCCTACGCAGAGCCTCTAAATCTACATTTGCAATGTGGTTTTCAAACTGCGACGTAACATTCTCTAAGCCAAACTTGCGAACAGGTCTCGCAGACCGGATATTTTGATTTGAAGATTAAAACATTGAGAGACATGTTTCTCAGGATTAAAAAACGACAGGGGTGCTGACAGAATTACAGTCCTTGCAGTCAGTTTTAAATCTGAGAATGCAACTTGGTTAGAAGTATCTGCTTTTACAAGCGAACGCTCTGCATTCTCGGCAATGTCCGTGGTGTCCGTGGTGTAGTGAGACGGGACATCTGTCAGTCTCTCTCCCCCTCCCCCTCTCTAACGCATACGAAGTCAACCTGTTTTCTGTTTTAAATAAATCCTGTTAAAAAAACTACGTGTGATTTTTTTTGTCAACAAACGAAAAGCTCTGGGTTCACAGCGACGACGGTGGCGGCGACGAGAAGATCAACACGCGTGCGTAAAGGATTTTATGCATCCATCGGTAAGGCGTTATATAACAAAAGAAGCAATCATCTATCTGGTCGATTAGATTGTTAATCGGCGACAACCACACAAAACGGCCATCGACAAATTTCCTTAATGCTGTAACATATTATTTGCCTCCTTGTCAGGAGGTTAGACACAAGGTCAGGTGTGATTTTGAGAAGTCAGCGCACTAAGATAAGCGCACCCTGACCCACAAAAAATGCCCGAGCATCCCTGTCTGCATTCCCCAGTAGAGGCGTCTCAGACGATTAGTGATAAATTAACCCCTTCTCAGAGAGAAGGTAAAGCCTGGGAGGGTGGATCTCTTAGGACTGAACAGAACAAAGTCACTGTCAGATTGATTTGTATCGTAATTCTGTGACACGCACGGCCACTTTTCTTTTCCTTGTAAAGAAAGCTAGAACATGAAATGACCGAGATTATTAAAAATGTTCTAGACTAAATCTAAGTCAACTGAGAACTCAGATACAATTAGTCGATTCTGCTTGGTTTGCATCAATTCACGAGCATAAACAATTCACGAGCATAAACAATTCACAAGCATAATCAATTGACGAGCATAAACAATTCACGAGCATAAACAATTCACGAGCATAATCAATGCACAAGCATAATCAATTCACGAGCATAAACAATTCACGAGCATAATCAATTCACGAGCATAATCAATTCACGAGCATAATCAAATCACGAGCATAAACAATTCACGAGCATAATCAATTCACGAGCATAATCAATTCACGAGCAGAATCAAATCACGAGCATAATCAAATCACGAGCATAATCAAATCACGAGCATAAACAATTCACGAGCATAATCAAATCACGAGCATAAACAATTCACGAGCATAATCAATTCACGAGCATAATCAAATCACGAGCATAAACAATTCACGAGCATAATCAAATCACGAGCATAAACAATTAACGAGCATAATCAAATCACGAGCATAATCAAACCACGAGCATAATCAAATCACGAGCATAAACAATTCACGAGCATAAACAATTCACGAGCATAATCAATTCACGAGCATAATCAAATCACGAGCATAAACAATTCACGAGCATAATCAATTCACGAGCATAGTCAAATAACGATCATAAACAATTCACGAGCATAATCAATTCACGAGCATAATCAAATAACGAGCGTAAACAATTCACGAGCATAATCAAATCACGAGCATAAACAATTCACGAGCATAATCAATTCACGAGCATAAACAAATCACGAGCATAAACAATTAACGAGCATAATCAATTCACGAGCATAATCAAATCACGAGCATAATCAAATCACGAGCATAATCAAATCACGAGCATAAACAATTCACGAGCATAAACAATTCACGAGCATAATCAATTCACGAGCATAATCAAATCACGAGCATAAACAATTCACGAGCATAATCAAATCACGAGCATAAACAATTCACGAGCATAATCAAATCACGAGCATAATCAAATCACGAGCATAAACAATTCACGAGCATAATCAAATCACGAGCATAATCAATTCACGAGCATAATCAATTCACGAGCATAATCAAATCACGAGCATAAACAATTCACGAGCATAATCAATTCACGAGCATAATCAAATCACCAGCATAATCAAATCACGAGCATAATCAAATTACGAGCATAAACAATTCACGAGCATAATCAAATCACGAGCATAAACAATTCATGAGCATAAACAATTCACGAGCATAATCAATTCACGAGCATAATCAAATCACGAGCATAATCAAATCACGAGCATAATCAAATCACGAGCATAAACAATTCACGAGCATAAACAATTCACGAGCATAATCAATTCACGAGCATAATCAAATCACGAGCATAAACAATTCACGAGCATAATCAAATCACGAGCATAAACAATTCACGAGCATAATCAATTCACGAGCATAATCAATTCACGAGCATAAACAATTCACGAGCATAATCAATTCACGAGCATAATCAAATCACGAGCATAATTAATTCACGAGCATAATAAAATCACGAGCATAAACAAATCACGAGCATAATCAAATCACGAGCATAAACAATTCACGAGCATAAACAATTCACGAGCATAATCAATTCACGAGCATAATCAAATCACGAGCATAAACAATTCACGAGCATAATCAATTCACGAGCATAATCAAACCACGAGCATAAACAATTCACGAGCATAATCAATTCACGAGCATAATCAAATCACGAGCATAAACAATTCACGATCATAATCAATTCACCAGCATAAACAATTCACGAGCATAATCAATTCACGAGCATAATCAAATCACGAGCATAATCAAATCACGAGCATAAACAATTCACGAGCATAATCAAATCACGAGCATAATCAAATCACGAGCATAAACAATTCACGAGCATAAACAATTCACGAGCATAATCAATTCACGAGCATAATCAAATCACGAGCATAAACAATTCACGAGCATAATCAATTCACGAGCATAATCAAATCACGAGCATAACTAATTCACGAGCATAATCAAATCACGAGCATAAACAATTCACGAGCATAAACAATTCACGAGCATAAACAATTCACGAGCATAATCAATTCACGAGCATAATCAAATCACGAGCATAAACAATTCACGAGCATAATCAATTCACGAGCATAATCAAATCACGAGCATAAACAATTCACGAGCATAAACAATTCACGAGCATAATCAAATCACGAGCATAAACAATTCACGAGCATAATCAAATCACGAGCATAATCAAATCACGAGCATAATCAAATCACGAGCATAAACAATTCACGAGCATAATCAAATCACGAGCATAATCAATTCACGAGCATAATCAATTCACGAGCATAATCAAATCACGAGCATAAACAATTCACGAGCATAATCAATTCACGAGCATAATCAAATCACAAGCATAATCAAATCACGAGCATAATCAAATTACGAGTATAAACAATTCACGAGCATAATCAAATCACGAGCATAATCAAATCACGAGCATAAACAATTCACGAGCATAAACAATTCACGAGTATAATCAAATCACGAGCATAATCAAATCACGAGCATAAACAATTCACGAGCATAATCAAATCACGAGCATAAACAATTCACGAGCATAAACAATTCACGAGCATAAACAATTCACGAGCATAATCAATTCACGAGCATAATCAAATCACGAGCATAATCAATTCACGAGCAGAATCAAATCACGAGCATAAACAATTCACGAGCATAATCAAATCACGAGCATAATCAAACCACGAGCATAATCAAATCACGAGCATAAACAATTCACGAGCATAAACAATTCACGAGCATAATCAATTCACGAGCATAATCAAATCACGAGCATAAACAATTCACGAGCATAATCAATTCACGAGCATAGTCAAATAACGATCATAAACAATTCACGAGCATAATCAATTCACGAGCATAATCAAATAACGAGCGTAAACAATTCACGAGCATAATCAAATCACGAGCATAAACAATTCACGAGCATAATCAATTCACGAGCATAAACAAATCACGAGCATAAACAATTAACGAGCATAATCAATTCACGAGCATAATCAAATCACGAGCATAAACAATTCACGAGCATAATCAAATCACGAGCATAATCAAATCACGAGCATAAACAATTCACGAGCATAAACAATTCACGAGCATAATCAATTCACGAGCATAATCAAATCACGAGCATAAACAATTCACGAGCATAATCAAATCACGAGCATAAACAATTCACGAGCATAATCAAATTACGAGTATAAACAATTCACGAGCATAATCAAATCACGAGCATAATCAAATCACGAGCATAAACAATTCACGAGCATAAACAATTCACGAGCATAATCAAATCACGAGCATAATCAAATCACGAGCATAAACAATTCACGAGCATAATCAAATCACGAGCATAAACAATTCACGAGCATAAACAATTCACGAGCATAAACAATTCACGAGCATAATCAATTCACGAGCATAATCAAATCACGAGCATAAACAATTCACGAGCATAATCAAATCACGAGCATAAACAATTCACGAGCATAATCAAATCACGAGCATAATCAAACCACGAGCATAATCAAATCACGAGCATAAACAATTCACGAGCATAAACAATTCACGAGCATAATCAATTCACGAGCATAATCAAATCACGAGCATAAACAATTCACGAGCATAATCAATTCACGAGCATAGTCAAATAACGATCATAAACAATTCACGAGCATAATCAATTCACGAGCATAATCAAATAACGAGCGTAAACAATTCACGAGCATAATCAAATCACGAGCATAAACAATTCACGAGCATAATCAATTCACGAGCATAAACAAATCACGAGCATAAACAATTAACGAGCATAATCAATTCACGAGCATAATCAAATCACGAGCATAAACAATTCACGAGCATAATCAAATCACGAGCATAATCAAATCACGAGCATAAACAATTCACGAGCATAAACAATTCACGAGCATAATCAATTCACGAGCATAATCAAATCACGAGCATAAACAATTCACGAGCATAATCAAATCACGAGCATAAACAATTCACGAGCATAATCAAATCACGAGCATAATCAAATCACGAGCATAAACAATTCACGAGCATAATCAAATCACGAGCATAATCAATTCACGAGCATAATCAATTCACGAGCATAATCAAATCACGAGCATAAACAATTCACGAGCATAATCAATTCACGAGCATAATCAAATCACCAGCATAATCAAATCACGAGCATAATCAAATTACGAGCATAAACAATTCACGAGCATAATCAAATCACGAGCATAATCAAATCACGAGCATAAACAATTCATGAGCATAAACAATTCACGAGCATAATCAATTCACGAGCATAATCAAATCACGAGCATAAACAATTCACGAGCATAATCAAATCACCAGCATAATCAAATCACGAGCATAAACAATTCACGAGCATAATCAATTCACGAGCATAATCAAATCACCAGCATAATCAAATCACCAGCATAATCAAATCACGAGCATAATCAAATTACGAGCATAATCAAATCACGAGCATAATCAAATCACGAGCATAATCAAATCACGAGCATAAACAATTCACGAGCATAAACAATTCACGAGCATAATCAATTCACGAGCATAATCAAATCACGAGCATAAACAATTCACGAGCATAATCAAATCACGAGCATAAACAATTCACGAGCATAATCAATTCACGAGCATAATCAATTCACGAGCATAAACAATTCACGAGCATAATCAATTCACGAGCATAATCAAATCACGAGCATAATTAATTCACGAGCATAATAAAATCACGAGCATAAACAAATCACGAGCATAATCAAATCACGAGCATAAACAATTCACGAGCATAAACAATTCACGAGCATAATCAATTCACGAGCATAATCAAATCACGAGCATAAACAATTCACGAGCATAATCAATTCACGAGCATAATCAAACCACGAGCATAAACAATTCACGAGCATAATCAATTCACGAGCATAATCAAATCACGAGCATAAACAATTCACGATCATAATCAATTCACCAGCATAAACAATTCACGAGCATAATCAATTCACGAGCATAATCAAATCACGAGCATAATCAAATCACGAGCATAAACAATTCACGAGCATAATCAAATCACAAGCATAATCAAATCACGAGCATAAACAATTCACGAGCATAAACAATTCACGAGCATAATCAATTCACGAGCATAATCAAATCACGAGCATAAACAATTCACGAGCATAATCAATTCACGAGCATAATCAAATCACGAGCATAACTAATTCACGAGCATAATCAAATCACGAGCATAAACAATTCACGAGCATAAACAATTCACGAGCATAATCAATTCACGAGCATAATCAAATCACGAGCATAAACAATTCACGAGCATAATCAATTCACGAGCATAATCAAATCACGAGCATAAACAATTCACGAGCATAAACAATTCACGAGCATAATCAAATCACGAGCATAAACAATTCACGAGCATAATCAAATCACGAGCATAATCAAATCACGAGCATAATCAAATCACGAGCATAAACAATTCACGAGCATAATCAAATCACGAGCATAATCAATTCACGAGCATAATCAATTCACGAGCATAATCAAATCACGAGCATAAACAATTCACGAGCATAATCAATTCACGAGCATAATCAAATCACAAGCATAATCAAATCACGAGCATAATCAAATTACGAGCATAAACAAT
Organism: Sepiola atlantica; assembly: GCA_963556195.1. Lineage (NCBI taxonomy): Eukaryota > Metazoa > Mollusca > Cephalopoda > Sepiida > Sepiolidae > Sepiola > Sepiola atlantica. The sequence goes on along the minus strand of OY744522.1, from coordinate 16,685,734 downwards.
TCACGAGCATAATCAAATCACGAGCATAATCAAATCACGAGCATAAACAATTCACGAGCATAAACAATTCACGAGTATAATCAAATCACGAGCATAATCAAATCACGAGCATAAACAATTCACGAGCATAAACAATTCACGAGCATAATCAATTCACGAGCATAATCAAATCACGAGCATAAACAATTCACGAGCATAATCAAATCACGAGCATAAACAATTCACGAGCATAATCAATTCACGAGCATAATCAAATCACGAGCATAAACAATTCACGAGCATAATCAATTCACGAGCATAATCAAATCACGAGCATAAACAATTCACGAGCATAAACAATTCACGAGCATAAACAATTCACGAGCATAATCAATTCACGAGCATAATCAAATCACGAGCATAAACAATTCACGAGCATAATCAATTCACGAGCATAATCAAATCACGAGCATAAACAATTCACGAGCATAATGAAATCACGAGCATAAATAATTCACGAGCATAAACAATTCACGAGCATAAACAATTCACGAGCATAATCAATTCACGAGCATAATCAAATCACGAGCATAAACAATTCACGAGCATAATCAAATCACGAGCATAATCAAATCACGAGCATAATCAAATCACGAGCATAATCAAATCACGAGCATAAACAATTCACGAGCATAATCAAATCACGAGCATAAACAATTCACGAGCATAATCAATTCACGAGCATAATCAAATCACGAGCATAAACAATTCACGAGCATAATCAATTCACGAGCATAATCAATTCACGAGCATAATCAAATCACGAGCATAAACAATTCACGAGCATAGTCAAATCACGAGCATAAACAATTCACGATCATAATCAATTCACCAGCATAAACAATTCACGAGCATAATCAATTCACGAGCATAATCAAATCACGAGCATAATCAAATCACGAGCATAAACAATTCACGAGCATAATCAAATCACGAGCATAAACAATTCACGAGCATAAACAATTCACGAGCATAATCAATTCACGAGCATAATCAATTCACGAGCATAATCAAATCACGAGCATAAACAATTCACGAGCATAATCAATTCACGAGCATAAACAATTCACGAGCATAAACAATTCACGAGCATAATCAATTCACGAGCATAATCAAATCACGAGCATAATCAAATCACGAGCATAAACAATTCACGAGCATAATCAAATCACGAGCATAAACAATTCACGAGCATAATCAAATCACGAGCATAATCAAATTACGAGCATAATCAAATCACGAGCATAATCAAATCACGAGCATAAACAATTCACGAGCATAATCAAATCACGAGCATAATCAATTCACGAGCATAATCAAATCACGAGCATAAACAATTCACGAGCATAATCAAATCACGAGCATAAACAATTCACGATCATAATCAATTCACGAGCATAATCAAATCACGAGCATAATCAATTCACGAGCATAATCAAATCACGAGCATAATCAAATCACGAGCATAATCAAATCACGAGCATAAACAATTCACGAGCATAAACAATTCACGAGCATAATCAATTCACGAGCATAAACAATTCACGAGCATAATCAAATCACGAGCATAAACAATTCACGAGCATAATCAATTCACGAGCATAATCAAATCACGAGCATAAACAATTCACGAGCATAATCAAATCACGAGCATAAACAATTCACGAGCATAAACAATTCACGAGCATAAACAATTCACGAGCATAATCAATTCACGAGCATAATCAAATCACGAGCATAAACAATTCACGAGCATAATCAAATTACGAGCATAAATAATTCACGAGCATAATCAAATCACGAGCATAATCAAATCACGAGCATAATCAAATCACGAGCATAAACAATTCACGAGCATAATCAAATCACGAGCATAAACAATTCACGAGCATAATCAATTCACGAGCATAATCAAATCACAAGCATAAACAATTCACGAGCATAATCAAATCACGAGCATAATCAAATCACGAGCATAAACAATTCGCGAGCATAATCAATTCACGAGCATAATCAAATCACGAGCATAAACAATTCACGAGCATAGTCAAATCTCGAGCATAAACAATTCACGAGCATAGTCAAATCACGAGCATAAACAATTCACGAGCATAAACAATTCACGAGCATAATCAATTCACGAGCATAATCAATTCACGAGCATAATAAAATCACGAGCATAAACAAATCACGAGCATAATCAAATCACGAGCATAAACAATTCACGAGCATAAACAATTCACGAGCATAATCAATTCACGAGCATAATCAAATCACGAGCATAAACAATTCACGAGCATAATCAATTCACGAGCATAATCAAATCACGAGCATAAACAATTCACGAGCATAATCAATTCACGAGCATAATCAAATAACGAGCATAAACAATTCACGAGCATAATCAAATCACGAGCATAAACAATTCACGATCATAATCAATTCACCAGCATAAACAATTCACGAGCATAATCAATTCACGAGCATAATCAAATCACGAGCATAATCAAATCACGAGCATAAACAATTCACGAGCATAATCAAATCACGAGCATAATCAAATCACGAGCATAAACAATTCACGAGCATAAACAATTCACGAGCATAATCAAATCACGAGCATAAACAATTCACGAGCATAATCAATTCACGAGCATAATAAAATCACGAGCATAAACAAATCACGAGCATAATCAAATCACGAGCATAAACAATTCACGAGCATAAACAATTCACGAGCATAATCAATTCACGAGCATAATCAAATCACGAGCATAAACAATTCACGAGCATAATCAATTCACGAGCATAATCAAATCACGAGCATAAACAATTCACGAGCATAATCAATTCACGAGCATAATCAAATCACGAGCATAAACAATTCACGAGCATAAACAATTCACGAGCATAATCAATTCACGAGCATGAACGATTCACGAGCGTAATCCATTCACGAGCATAATCAATTCACGGGCATAAACAATTCACGAGCATAATCAATTCACTAGCATAAATAATTCACGAGCATAAACAATTCACGAGCATAATCAATTCACGAGCATAATCCATTCACGAGCATAATCAATTCCCGAGCATAAACAATTCACGAGCCAGTGTGCATAAACAGAGGCGACGGCATTCTACTATTTACTTTTAGAGCAGGACAGCCCCTTACATGGGACGATCTTGCTCTGATCTTTTCACACCATAAACAATTGCGGAATCTGCTTTCAATCCCAGCACAGCAGGACAGTTCATCTGTAGCAGTAACTACTACTACTACTACTACTACTACTACTACTACTACTACTACTACTACTACAAGAACAACGGCAACAAGCAGCAGCAGTCGCCATTAATGATGTTGGAAATATCTGTTTGACTTGTGACGGTGGTTAACGACACGGACTGACGACCTGGGTGTTCCAGGTTCGAATCCAATCGGTTCCAAAGTACAACTTTCACTTAAAGATGTTGGCAACCTTCACGTGGTCCTTCCCGTAAGTACCCAATTGTATTCAAGAGATGACCCAGGTCACATGAATTGTAGCAAATACATAGAAGACATTGCCAAGACTGTTGCAAAGAAGGTGGGCTACCTCTACCGATCTAGTAAACTTTTCACACCTGTCAGTATCATATATCTCTACAAAGCCACCATTCGTTCATGCATGGAGTATTGTTGCCACATCTGGGCTGGTGCATCATCTACTAGCCCCCCTCTTAGACAAGGTACAAAAAAGAGTCGCCAACTTAATAGGTCTCTCACTGTCAACCAAGCTCCAGCCCCTATCCCATCAACGCAATGTTGTATCCTTGTGCCTGTTTTACAAGTACTTCAATGGATTGTGCTCTGTTGAACTTGCTGCTCTGGTGCTCCCATGACGTAAATTCACTAGACCAACCCGACAATCTGCCTGATCTCATCCATTCACTGTGGAGGTCCCCAGATGCCGAAGAGCTTTCTACCTCAAAAAGCTTCTCTCCTCGTGCTGCTGGACTCTGGAACTCCCTCTCTGCTCCGTTTTCCTGACGGTACTGATATGCAGAAATTTAAAACTAATGTAGACAGATATGGGCTGGGTCATCAACTACTAGTATTCCCCTCATAGACAGGGTCCAAAAAAGAATCTCCAATCTGTTAACTAAGCTCTAACTCTTGCCTCATCGCCACGAGGTTGCAGTCCTATGCTTTTTTTTTACAAATATTTTAATAGAATGTGCTCCGTTTAACTCGCGGCACTTGTGTCCCCTTAACGTAAATACGACAATCAGCAAAATCGCACCCCTTCACTGTTGAGGTCCCCAGATGCCGGAAAACTTTCTACTCTTATAGTTTCTTTCCTCGAACTGCTTGCCTTTGGAATTCCCTCCCTGTTCTCTGCTTCCCTGACTGTACTAACATGCAGCAATTTAAATGTAATGTGAACAGACATCTTGCTGCCCAACTCCCTACCTAGGATGCCCCTGTAGTTATGGCCCGTAATTCCCAGAAACCCCTTACGTCTCAGTGGCAATGTACTCCCTTGTTTGGGTGAATGCAAGTAATAAAAAAGAATGTAGATGAGAACTAATGCAATATATGAGACAGATCTATATACCCCACATATATAAAGGATGGTGTATCCTAAGTAGTACAGCATACAAAGAAAGTTTGTATGCTAAACGCAGCGCAAAGGACAATTATATATGCTAAATGTTAAAACGTCTCCAAAGGGAAAAGATGAGGAAGAATAGGTAGATATGCCAAAGTACCACACATGTACGAACGAAACATTATATGCAGAATGCAGTATATTATGAAGAATATCGGACATAAATAAAGGATGCAAAACCGTAAGCTTATTTCAATGTTAAAATTCGTCTGAAGGAACAACACAACATAATTCAAACAGACTCGCCTCAAACGTCCCTGTAATACGAATTTTGTGTGAACTTCTGAGTTATATCCAATAAAGGGCTTCTTCTTCGGAATAAACCGTGTTTCGCTTTGATGTTTTTTTTTAAGTACGTAAAAGAATTCTTCTGAATTTCGTCTGACTACCTATAAGCATATTTTGAATGTGGACAAACGCGTATTGCCCAAATAACAACAATGTGCGCCGCTTATAGAAGCTTTCAAAGGCGCGCTTGTCCTCTAGCGCATTCAAATGAAAAGAGAGTAAAGCAAAGATGGTGGCCGGATTTGCCGGCCACCGGGGTCATCTCTTGAATACAATGTAGTATAAAAAGTAAAAGTAAGAAACAAAGGTGATAAATAATAATAATTAAGAGAGCAGAAACTGGACATTGGGTTTACAATCGGGCAGCCTCATAACTCTCTCACCCCACCCCCTCTTTTTTGTCTTTAAATTCTCACATTCCATGAGCGATGTTTCTGACAAAGAATTGCTGTTTTTGGGGTCGGAATCTATCCATCTAACACTTATCGTTGGCTTTGAAGTAGTTTTTTTATTTTATGTTTAGCTCCTTAAATCAAGTGGCTTCATGCCTTGTCTGGAGCGACTTCCATAAAAAAAACTAAAAGAAAATAATAAATATGCCTACAAATAAAAATTTACATATTTGTTACAAAAACTTTTTAGCACTCTTTGTTCGGGTTGAAATTAAAAAAAAGCTCTATACCAAGATCGTACGTAACTATTCTTGGGTAAAATTGCGGGAAGAGACCAATAATAACATAGTTGTCGGTGGTTAAATGGATAACGACACGGACTGATGACCTGGTGTGCCAACTTCAAATCCAGTCGGTTCTGTAATACCACTTTCACTTAGGGATGTTGGCAACCTTCA
>OY744522.1:16634899-16674899 GCA_963556195.1 Sepiola atlantica | reverse complement strand
ATACTATCAGTGTGTTTTAGTTGCAGCCTCTTTAAAAGATTCAGCTCGATGATTGTCAATCAGTAACAACAGACCATATATGTCAGGTTCATTTTATATTCCAATAACCATGTTTTTATTTGAAATGTAAACATTTTTATTTGTTCATATTTCCAAAAAAACATAACATTTCTGTGAGATGTGTTTTTTACGATCCGTTTCGTTTGCCATATATATATATATATATATATATATATATATATATATATATATATAAGTCAAATCTTATCATATTTTATTCAAACATGTATAGGTTAGGAATAAAGTAATTAGTATTGAAAACATCATTTCGTTTAATTCACATGGGTCCCGCTAGTTTATAATTAATTGAACAAGTCATCCATTTCAGTGTCTATGTATTTTTTTTTACACCTCTCACTCTATGTTGATTCAACCACTCTCTAATATTTCTTAATGTCTGTATAAGCATTTAGAGAAAGAGTGACTCTCTTCAGTGTTGCCATCTAATTTACATAGTGTCTATACAAACCACAAACACGCACAACTAGCAGCAAAATCCCACCTTTAATCGTAGAGGTCCGTAGATGTCGTAAGATTTTCTGCTCTGATACCTTATTTTTTGGTCCGCTTACCTTTGGAATTCCCTCCCTGTTTTCCTGACTGTAACGCATGCAAAAGTTTAAATGTAATGTGAACAAACATCTTGCTGCTTAACCCCCCCCTAAGGACCCCTAAATAAGTAAATAAGTAAGTCTCTTTAAGTAAATAAGTAAATAAGTAAGTCTCTTTACTTTTAAATTATCCCGAAGAATAATATAGAAATAAAAAGACTTATTATTTTTTGTTATGCAAGGAAGAAACGTCACAGTTGATGAGTTTTCGAAATCAAAGTAAAATAAATAGTGGCAGTGATTGTGACCCAACGGGGCACATCACGTCTGGTTTATATACAACACAATAATAGAGAAGTTAAACTTTAACAGTGCAAACATAACTCCACCTAACCCAACTGGTACGCCTACATATTGGCAATGGAAAGTACTTTGATCTTGGTATAGGGTTTTGTTTTCAAATCTTCTTCTTTGCGTGTCTTTGAAGTGTCATGTGGTCATTTTATGCAATCCTTTGCGATAGTGCTGTACTCTGCAAGATCTTTCAAGCTACACCGGTTGAGCATTAGGGGGCAGACCAGGCAGTGTTGCATCGTATGGCCCTCCTCTCCACATTTACAGATGGTTGGGTCAGTTTTGTAACCCCATCTAGTCATAGCAACCTTTGATTGCCACATTCCCGTTCTCAGGCGGTTTAGTGTTTTCCACTGGAGCCAGGGATTCGTCTGAACCTGGAGGGAGTTCCTCAGAAGCAGGGATTCCCATGTCAGTATGAGAGGGGGGGGGCATCTTCTAGCCGTCTGGTCCACAGCTGCAGTCTGGTCTCTTCCTGAGATGTTGTTAGGGGTTCGACATGGCCAAGGAAACTTCTCCTTTTCAATGACATCCATGGACAGAGAAATGGGAACACCACAAATATATTATCGATTTTGTAAGTGGAAATGTAACTGACTGTTGAAATTTAGCATTGCAAAAACGCTAAATATTGCACATCGGTAAAGCAAACCCTCTAAACAGTTCCTCGTTTATTTTTGTTGTTGTGTGTGGGTGGGTGGGGGTAAAATCTGCAAGTCTGTAATAGAAGATTGGATTTAAGTGTTATTTAATACATCCTCCCATTTAAGTGTTTTAACACATCCTCCCATTTAAAGAACGTCAAGTCCTTGTTCTTTTTTTTTTTTTTTTTTTTTTTTTTTTACTAATGAGTCACCACTGAAATCACTCGAAGAAAAGTTTTAATGAGATGGATAGATTAATAGTTGAATGATGTTGATTACTATGATTAAAAAAAAGAATCAATACATACCATTGACCTCAAACAAGAGCCGTAACCAGAAAACAGCAACTCTTTCCCCTTTGTCAGACACGCCGCTCATGGAATGTGAAGATTACACGACAATATAGGGAAGAAGGAGCAGTAGCGAGTTACGAGGCAATCCAAGGTCCACTTTCTACTTTCATTGAAGCAGATTGAAAAAAAAAATGATATTGGCGCTTTTTTTCCCGTGACTAATTGAATTAAAAAGAAATAAAGTTCGATTCTTACCTTGTAAAAATAGATCCGAACAATTTGTTTTTATCGTTAATGAATATTCAATCTTTTTCTTTTCTTTTTGATTGTTTTAATACGAAACGAAAGGAGATTATAATATTCGTCCGGTTGCAAATTTACGACGGTCGGCGATAAAATGGCTGCTAATGGCTCGATCGCCGTACCTTTTTATTGCTGTCGCGCTCTCGGTGGTCCCAGTTATTTTACCGACTTTTTTCCTTCTTCTCAGTGAACAATACAATTCTTTCTTGTTAAAGATGAATGTCGCCTGTCCGGGGGTTAAACCACGTTTTCTTTCATTCGTTAAACGCAGTTTCGTTCGGTTTTTAATTAACTAATAGAAACAAAAGTTATCGTTAATATTTGGAAGGCGGCGCCAATTGAATGTAGAATAGTTTATATGGAACCTACATCCGCACGCAGACATATTTAGTCATATATTTACTAATTCAAATACTCGTCTACGCCGTGGGTTCTCAAAGCGTTTACAAACGGTTCAAAACAGCAGCGAATATTGTTTTTACGTATCGACTCGCTATTGGACAAAATAGCAAAACAGCAGTTTCTTTCAGCCAACCAGAAAAGCGAGGATATTCACTACCGAAAATTCGCGCGTACTATAAAACCCAAACACAACGCTTTCTTACTCTTTTCCGTTTTTCTTTTCTTTCAGAGACAACACATGTGTGTAGGATACACTCTGTCCAGGCTCTCTCAGTGAGTAGCCCACACATAACGAGAGACACACATGAACTACTAAACATAGCGACAGCATATACACACTGCTAAACGAACTCATATATACATTTCATATATACACTCTCTCGCTAACAAAACAGGCATGCCAATATGTCTAAAATGCTTATCGATTTAGACACACATAAACACACAAGGCGACAACCGAAATGAACATATAGTCAATTTCTCCTTACAGACAAAACCCCTTTTTCATTTAAAACGTTCTCGGACACTTTGAACTCTTATTCTTATACGACCTCTTTATCTTTTGTTTCTGAATTTGTTTAGATGAGTATTGATAATATGTATTATTTGGATAGTTCGGATTACTGTTGTCATCTTGGGTGTTATTCTCACAACGTTTCAGCCGATGTAAACTCCGATCATCTTCAGCTGTATCTTGACAATGGCTCTTATTGGTGAATGGTGGCAAGAATGTTTCTGTTTCTTTTTTCCAACAAACCACAGCCATTATAATTCAAAATGTGTGACGTTTTTACGATAATACCGAAATGGAAAGATTACGTTTTTGAAATCCTCTATTTTTTTTATTCTGTCACTGACTTCTCCGTGTGTGTTTATCATATATATATATATATATATATATATATATATATATATATATATATATATATATATATATATATATATATATCTTATTATTATTATTAATATAAAATTAAAGATAAGCGATGTATCGTTTAATAATAATCTATCGTGATAATATAAAGCTCAATATATTGAATAGAGCAATCAATTCAAGAGATGAAATATGAGAATAAGAAATCGTATAGATACAAGTTTTATTAAAACATCAGAAGTTCAAAACAAGGAGCTTCATATCCTTAATCCATGGATTTTCAAAGTTAAATGTTGCCGATAATATTTACAGTTACATTACCGGTTTTTATTCTCTGATGAAAAGAGTTTGTCTTTGAAAATCCATGGATTAAGGATATTAAACTCCTTGCTTTGAAATTCTCATGCTTTAATAAATATTGTATCTATACATCTTTTAATTCTTATCTATCATCTCTTCAAATATATATATATATATATATATATATATATATATATATATATATATATATATATATATATATATAATGTACATGGTTCGGAGTTCTTCTTCTTACTGGGAGATAAGTTCGTACAAAACTTATTTATTTTGTTTCTAAGGCAAGAAAATCGATGCCTTTTTTCTTTTATAGTTTATCTTGTTTTTCCCTTCGCTGTTGAACGGCGAGATTTTCAAACCTTTTTTCTTAACTATTTCGTTCTACTTCAAAAACGTTGTTGATTTCTTAAATTCTTTTCGTGACGTTAGAGTTTTTATTTTCACGGAATTAACACTTTTTTGTTAAAATTCAATATGATTTCAACTCCATGTTAATAAATAATTCGAGCATACCACTAAAGTCCTTGTTTTAAAATCCAACCATTCATTTGTTAGGCATAAATCTGTGTCTTCCATTTTAATTTTTTTAACATAGTTCATCCCAAACAAGGCAGACCGCCACTGTAGACGTTAGGGGCTACTGAGAAAAAAAGTGAGAGTTTTTTTATAGGGGGGGGGGGGATCAACCTAAATTGGGAGCTGTGGAGCGAGGTGTCTGTTTACATCAGTTTTAAATTTCTGCATGTCAGTAACGTCAGGAAAACAGGGAGCAGGGAGGGAGTTCCAGAGTCCAGCAGCATGAGGAAAGAAGTTATTTGAGTAGAAAGCTAGTGTTTGTGTGCAACTTAACTAACTATAGAACATTTATTAATTTTTTGGATTTTAATACAAAAAAGACCATCAGAAAAATGAAACAAATAAAAAAGGTATAATTAAACAGACGAATTGTTATTTTTAACAATGTTTGCATATATATATATATATATATATATATATATATATATATATATATATATATATATATATATATATATATATTGTGTGTATTTAGGCAGCATATTTTCATTTAGGCAAACATTATTAAATTACACGGAGTGGTTTTGTTTGATGCGACTTTTTTTTTTTTTCAATTTTCCGAATTGTTCATCTAATGTTTCGGTCAAATTGATATAAATATGATCCATGGCTTTCTTGTTCCATTCTTTTTTCTTTTTTGCAAGTACTTTCGATTTGAATCGTCAAATCATCTTCAAGCGGTATTAGTTTAAGTATCTTTACAAATTATGACTTTACTGTTGTGCTCATTTTTGAATTATAACGGCAAGTAGTTTGTAATCTGAAAAAGCGCCGTAAAGTTGAAATGTACATGAGAGCGTGATGGCGTTCTACACATATGAGAGATTTAAAAGTTTGACTGTTTAAACCGTTAAGAAATTGATGACGTCAAATAAAGTGCATACAATTCAAACCATAACTACCTAATGGCTAAGAATTTGGTAATGTTAATTATTATGCTAGACACTTTAAAATGTTGCGACTAGTTTCATAATTGACATTATTAATTGTGGGATGTTTAGTTTTTATGTAGAGGGCTTCGAGTATTTTTAATTTTTTGATATTGGTATCGTGGTGTATTATTTTGGTATTGTTAACAAGGATGTTTCTATATTGGGAGGGGTGCAATTATGTTTTTTTAGGTGTTGGCATATAGAGCTAGTGTCGGAAAGATGTAGGGTGAGTCTTCGGGATAATATTGTGGAAGTGAAACCTATGTAAGAATTAGTTTTTTTTATTGTTGTCGGAGATACATTCTCCCATAGGGCATTGGAACTGATATATTACATTGTTTCTTCCTAATGTATTTTGGGTTTGAGAAGTGTTATTTTTAACAACATAGTTTGATGTTTTCATTTTTTTATAATAAATGATAAATCGTATTTTATCATCAGAATTGGTGGGGGATATATAGCGACGTATTATATTTTTAAGAGCTTTTCATCCAATTTAAAGTTTGGATGCATTTGGTTACAATAGAATAGATTTATGTAGTGGGAATTATTTAGCTTATTATTAGTAGGATTATCTAAATTTCTAATCATTAATTTTATTTGTTCATCAACCATATAATTGGGAAATTGATTATTATGTCAGAAATTTATTTTCTTCTTCTTCTTCTTCTTCTTCTTTTCTTTTCTTCTTCTTCTAAAACCCCTTTTTATAAGAACTTGTAATGAATGACTGCTGCTGATGACACGCGTCGGGTGTCTGAAGCGTGGGCGTTTGACGCCGGAAGCTGTTGAAATAACCGCGAAATTCAATCAGTTGTTGAAACAATCTCGAGGTGAAGAGGTCGGTCGACACAACTCGGACATGAGAAAGTCCTAAAAACAAGAATGTTAAAACAGGAACATGTAGAGAGCATGCCTGTAAAAATCTTCAAAGAAGTTGGAGTTTCAACTAGTGTTCGAGGTTGAATATTTACGTTGGACGGAGAAGTCCACTGAATTCTAAAAACAGAAACAAGGAAGATATTAATTTGAAAGGCAAATGTGCCTTTAGAAAAGACAAAACGAAGTGTGTTTCGAAAGATGTCTCCAAATGAAGAGTTGACGTGAAAGAGTGCCACTATTCTCAAAAGGAGTCGATCGAAGAAACGATGCGATGTTAATAAAAAAAAATGAACAATCAAAGAGAAACAAATCAGCGCGAACTAAAAGGACTTTTCTATATTCTTCTGGTATTTTTTTATTTTACTAACAAAATTCTTACAAGTAAGTCTTTCTCTTTTTCTGACATGTTTTTCCTAGCAAAGTTAATAAGCCTTCGGGCAGCATAATTAGGACTTTATTTATGCAGCCTTTCCGTGTGTCCATCGGAACTTAAATTCAGTCTATGAAGTGAACTTTGAACCATGAACTTTCTGCCGAACTCATTTTGCCTTTTTTTTCTTTCTTCAATAAATTATTTGTTGTTTAAAATAGCTTGTTCTTTTCTCTTACTGTTTGCTTTATTGTCTAGTTATTGCCCGAGGTCTTTTTTACGTGTATCGGTTTTGGCCTGTACGTGGTTAAAATTGCGATATTCTGCATAAATAAAACTCTAGGTCTCTGTGTTCTATTCTGTATCTATGTTTAAACACAGAGGTGTTCGGCCTAATGGTCTCTACGCTCTGTCTTACTAAGAATAGTGAGCGAGACCATTTCTTTCTGTCTATCGCTTGCGAGTGGTTCTATAAACGCTATTTTATTGTACTGTAAAGGTAGTCGTTTGTGCCCAAACTGTATATAGACTTATCAAGGTTCACTGGACTGAAGAAGCTGCTTTTATAGTCAATTAATGATTTTCTGTTTTATCTTCGTCGCTGCTTTGAGTTCATTGTGTAATTTATCTTGCGCGCGTGCGTGTCGCCATTTTATTGTCTCCACGTGGTGAGTCAGCCATCTTGTCTTGTTCAGTTTAAGTTGGCGGGAAAATTTGGCGCCAAGTGTAGGTGTCACTGTCTGTAGTAACCCCCCTCTCTTAGTACATGTAGAAAGGAGTCGGTGGGGAGGGATTTGAAAAATGGCGAGTTTAACAGCAGATGTCTTGTTGAAAAAAATAAAATACGCTAAAGATAAAATATTAGTCGTATTTGAAGTGTTAAAATCTTCTAGTAGGATAGAAGAATCTAAATATATTTTGTGTAAAGAACAGATTGATGAATATCTGAAAGACGTAGTTCGGTTGGAGGAACAAGTTATGGATGCTTATCTCTCTGATGGTGCAGACGATGAGTTAGTGGAAAGTTTTAATAAGGGAGCTGCCTTATTTAAAATACAAGTGATAGAAAAATTAACTACGTTTAAGCCTTGTAAAAAAGACGCTGACGAGAATTCCAGAATTAGTAAGGGGATAAAAGGCATCGATTTAACCCCTAAAATAGTTTGTCCCAAGTTTAGCGATAGGGATCTGGAAACGGATAAGTTAGCTTATCTAAACTTCCATAGAGAATTTTTGAATTGTGTAGCTAATCTTGATAGTGACGCATTAAGATTAGTGATATTGAAAAACCATCTTTCTGGTTATGCCTTTCATGTGATAAAACATCTGTCTGTATCAGATGAAAATTATCGAGTGGCTTTGGACTTGCTATCGAAAGAGTTCTTAGACGAAAAGTGTATCGTCGACTCTATATTTTCGTCCATGTTGAATGAAAATCGCATGTATAATAATAATGTCGTAAAGAAATTCCTGACTAAGATGAAAACCCAATTGTGCGAGTTAAAAAATGAAAAAAAACGATAAGATTACGTGTTGGTCGTGCGAACAGACGGGACACTTGTCCGCCTTGTGTCCGAGTTTTCTCAAACCTGTGGTGAAGTCAAATATTTGCAGGTTGAAGAGTAGTTCTTCATTGTTGCCTGTGATAGGTATCACAGTTGAAGTAGGTGGCGAATTTCACACCGTAAATTGTCTGCTAGACACTGGTAGTGAACGGTCTTATATGGGTAAAAGATTTTCTGATAGATTTATGAAAGAAGAGTTGTCTTCCTTGCATCGTCGAAAATACGTAATAAAGACCTTTATTGGTAGCCAAGAGAAAGACTTGAATGAAGTAACATTGAAGGTGTCCTTTCCCGATGTTGCGAGAAGTATCAATTTTCTGATGGATGAACAGTTGGATTTGTCCTTCAAAATGAAAGGGTTGGAGGAGGTGATCAGTAATTTGAAGAAAAGCGACGTTAAACTTGCTGCTGATTTCTCCGAATTGAGAAGTGATGTTCTTGAAATATACGGTCTGATAGGGATTGATGTGATTAGATTTCTGGGACCCTTAAGATTAACAAAGATTAAAAATGGTTCTGCTTTTGAGTCCTCGCTAGATATGATATTATTTGGCGACCCCTCTGATTTTGAACCACATATGGAGATTGGTTTAAATTATAATCAAGTCATCGGTGAACATGCTTCTTGTGATGTGACCCATGTTTACTTTGCTCTAGAACCTAAGTCCAACCATCTGGATCCTTGGAATGGTCTTGATGGAGCTTCCGTGGACAGAGGTATTGAACAAATGTTCAAATTGGAATCATTAGGGATAGTTAATGAAGTTAGTAGTGATTACGACAGAAAGAAAATAGAAGAATTCAGCTCCTCTATTGAATACAGAGATAATAATTACTACATAGGTTTGTCGTGGGACTTAGATAAATTAAAGAAAGTACCCTCTAACCATAGAGTATCGTTAGCTGTCCTAGATAAAGTAGTGGACAGATTATCCTCTCAGAACTTATATTCTGAGTATTGCAAAGTCTTCCTAGACCAGGAATGTGAGGGTGTGATTGAAAGAATCCATCCGACTCCTTCGGAGTTCTACAAGTATACGTGGATACCGCACCGGCCAGTCTTTAAAAATGATGTGCAGTGCACGACTAAGATTAGGCCTGTTTTCAATTGCTCGTTGAGGGTAAATAATAAACCTTCTCTCAACGATTGTGCTTATAGTGGTATAAATCTGTATACTGACATGTTAGAACTTCTGTTCAAGTTTAGAACAGATAATTATGTATTATTGGCTGACATCAGAAAGGCGTTTCTGATGATTAGACTAAAGAATAACTTTGACAAAAATAGATTCTGTTTCTTTTTAAAAATAAAAGATGAATTAGTGTGTTTTCGATACAAAACTCTGATATTCGGGTTTGTGTCTAGTCCCTTCATCTTAAGTTACGTAGTGAAGCACCACGTTGAGAAGCACTCATCGGGACCTTGTAGAGACATGTTGTTAAAAAACTTTGACGTAGATAATCTAGTGAAAACACATGGGTCTCCTGATGAATTGTTGAAACTCTATACCGAGGCTGTGAATGTCATGGAAAAGGGAAGCTTCTTATTGAAAACGTGCTGTAGTAACAGTAAATTGGTGTCTGCTCGCATTCGAGCAGATAACAATTACTCTTCTCATGGAGTGCCCTGTGAGAAAGTACTGGGGTATTGGTATGACCCTGAGTCAGACGAAATTGGTATCTCCAAAGGTGAAGTTAAAAAGTCAGTCTCCACAAAAAGAGATATGCTGTCCATTAGTTCGTCTGTATTCGATCCGTTAGGTTTAGTATTGCCTATAACTATAAAAGGAAAAATTATATTAAGTCAAGTTTGGAAATCAGGAGTGGCATGGGATCAGGTAGTTCCTGATAGCTTGTTGTCTGTTTGGAATAGTTTTCAGGCAAATCTCCGAGATGTTCAAAAAATTGGTTTTGAAAGATGTTCAGTACAAACCAATTCGCCTGTTACCTTGATCGTGTTTTGTGATGCTTCGAATCTTGCTTATGGCATAGTCGAATATATGTATCAGGGAGGAGAGGCCAGGCTATTTTATGCGAAAGCCAAAGTGGCTCCTTCTGTTAAAAGAACTCTTCCTACGTTGGAATTACTAGCTGTATATCTGGGAATTAAGCATCTCCTTATTTTGATTGAAATGTTTCCCAAGCTGTTTGAGGAAATTATCATTGCTGTAGATGCACAGGTAGTGCTATCTTGGTTGTTGTCTGAATCTGTACACACTAAGTGCCAGTTCACTAAAAATCGTTTGAAGGATATAAAATTCATTATGAATGAGATAAGTTGTAAGGGTTATACCTTAAAGTTCAAGTATGTAAGTACTAGTGAAAACCCTGCAGATTTGTTAACTAGAGGCGTTTCCTTTAGTAAGTTTAAAAAGGATAAAAACTTTTGGATTAGAGGTCCAGTATGGTTACAGACAGAAAAGTTGAAGTGGCCTGACTATAAGTTGGATTGCATTAGTGACAAATGCAAGACCTTGGTAACTGCTTATACTGGCTTGAATGGGGATTCTAACTCATGTGTGGTTGAGTTAGAAAGATTCTCTTCTCTCAAAAGGTTGATAAGTACCTTAGAGATTGTGTTTAAATTTATTGCCAAGTTAAGGGGCGATAAGCGTGATGTCAATTTTACATCTGAGGCAAAGTCCTATTTGATTAAGGTTACTCAGAGTGAGTTTTTCGCTGAAGAAATAAGTTTTCTGAAAAGTAAAGTTGAAAGTAATATTCCTTTGTTGGTGAATAAGTTGAACCTAATTTTGGATGACAACAATTTGTTACGTTGTCGGGGACGTATAGAAAACTCTGAATATTTTTCCGAAGAAGTGAAAAGTCCTGTTCTGCTGCCTAAAATGTGTCACCTAACCAGTTTGTTGGTGATGGAGTGTCACATAAAATGCAAGCATTTGGGGATTGCTGCTACGCTTGATAAGGTGCGCAATTCTGGGTTTTGGTTACCCAAGGCCAGGCAGGCCGTCAAAATTGTTCTTGCTAGTTGTATGATATGCAAGAAGTTTAATTCCTTGTCTTTTCGTTATCCTAAGATGACAAACCTACCCAAGCATCGAGTTAATCTTATCAGACCTTTCTACCATACGGGGATAGACTTCACGGGTCACCTGTGGGTAGAGGACGGTAGTAAAGTAAAAAAGATGTACATATTGCTATTCACTTGTCTTAGTGTGCGTTCTATACATATGGAGTTGGTTGAAGAAATGAGTACTCAATCGGTAGTGTTAGCCTTTTTGAGGTTCTTCAATGTATATGGTGTGCCATCACACATATACTCAGACAATGCTTTATCCTTTGTTGCTGGGTGCGACTTAGTAAAAGAAGTTCTTCTCTCTGATGGATTCAGAGGAGATTTGGAAATGTGTAATATAAAACACTGCAGGATTCCTTCGTATTCTGCTTGGTTCGGAGCAATATGGGAAAGGTTGATAAAAACTGTCAAGTATTGTCTATTCAAAACAATTGGTCGCAAGAGGTTGGATTACTTTCAACTGCTAACCATTTTGTCTGACATACAAAGAGCGGTAAATGATAGGCCTTTGACTTATCGTTGTAGCGATGATGCTTCCCTGGAAGTCATCTCTCCTAGTGCCTTTATGCGTTTTTCTCCTGGGAAAACCGTGTTCTTGAACCTTGAAAACGATTCTTGTTTAGAAGTGCCCCCGAATCGAGTGGATTTGATCGAGAGTTTGGAAAGTAGAGAATGCCTTTTAATCAGATTCAAGTCATTGTGGTATGAGCAATATTTACTGAGTCTGAGGGAATTGTCTAGGGATTTGCATCAAGCGGAATTTGGTAACAAAATTAAGGTAGATGATATAGTCCTAGTTAGGAATCTCGTTAAACCTAGGCCCTATTGGAAGCTAGGTAGAGTTGTTAAGCTCACTCAGGGGTCTGACGGAATTGTTCGCTCTGCCTTGATAAAGAAGGGAGAGACATGTAGTGAGCATTCTATTAAGCATTTGTATCCTATGGAGCTATCTATATCTCATTCGTACCAAGTGAGACCTGGGAAAAATAAGGATTCGTGCAGTGATGATGATGGAGCTGAGAATTCTAAACCTAAGAGAGGTAGAAAATGTGTTAAGGATAAGAATCCTGACTATGTTTACTATTAGACTGTAAGTGAGCGATCTTTTTCTTTTTCTTTTCTTTTTTGTTCGGGAGAGTGTCAGAAATTTATTTTCTTCTTCTTCTTCTTCTTCTTCTTCTTCTTCTTTTCTTTTCTTCTTCTTCTAAAACCCCCTTTTATAAGAACTTGTAATGAATGACTGCTGCTGATGACACGCGTCGGGTGTCTGAAGCGTGGGCGTTTGACGCCGGAAGCTGTTGAAATAACCGCGAAATTCAATCAGTTGCTGAAACAATCTCGAGGTGAAGAGGTCGGTCGACACAACTCGGACATGAGAAAGTCCTAAAAACAAGAATGTTAAAACAGGAACATGTAGAGAGCATGCCTGTAAAAATCTTCAAAGAAGTTGGAGTTTCAACTAGTGTTCGAGGTTGAATATTTACGTTGGACGGAGAAGTCCACTGAATTCTAAAAACAGAAACAAGGAAGATATTAATTTGAAAGGCAAATGTGCCTTTAGAAAAGACAAAACGAAGTGTGTTTCGAAAGATGTCTCCAAATGAAGAGTTGACGTGAAAGAGTGCCACTATTCTCAAAAGGAGTCGATCGAAGAAACGATGCGATGTTAATAAAAAAAAATGAACAATCAAAGAGAAACAAATCAGCGCGAACTAAAAGGACTTTTCTATATTCTTCTGGTATTTTTTTATTTTACTAACAAAATTCTTACAAGTAAGTCTTTCTCTTTTTCTGACATGTCTTTCCTAGCAAAGTTAATAAGCCTTCGGGCAGCATAATTAGGACTTTATTTATGCAGCCTTTCCGTGTGTCCATCGGAACTTAAATTCAGTCTATGAAGTGAACTTTGAACCATGAACTTTCTGCCGAACTCATTTTGCCTTTTTTTTTCTTTCTTCAATAAATTATTTGTTGTTTAAAATAGCTTGTTCTTTTCTCTTACTGTTTGCTTTATTGTCTAGTTATTGCCCGAGGTCTTTTTTACGTGTATCGGTTTTGGCCTGTACGTGGTTAAAATCGCGATAATTAATTAGGACTTGCTTTATGTTTTTTAATTCATTAAAAAATATTTTTTTGAATGAGGAGATTAATTTTTAACGGTTTAATAGATTTTTGACCATAGCAATTTTATATCTATATGGGCATTCACATTTAAAACTTAAAATACAGATGTTAATAGATGTAGGTTTTTTTTATAGGGAGATGTGATGAATGCAGCACTGTTGGAGTCAATGAGAACATCTAAAAACGGAATTTTATTGTTAACATAAGGCTCATGAGTGAATTTAAGAACTGAATTATTTTGAAAAGTATCTTGTAGTTTTTTTAATTTCATCTATACTATTTACTAAAATAAGAATATCATCAACGTAGCGGGCATAAATGTATATAAACATATGTATATAAACATATATATATATATATATATATATATATATATATATATATATATATATATATATATATATGTGTGTGTGTGTGTGTGTGTGTATAAAAAATCAATGTGAAAAAAATATTTTTATATATTTTCACAATTTATTTTCTATATTTTGACGTTATATAGAAAAAAGTTTTTTTTCCCAAGAAAAGAAGAATAAAATTTTCGGCCGTAATCCTTCGGCCTTCGTCAGTGTACTGAAGAATTGTGGGTGCACGGTGGGAGGTGGGTGGTGGCGGTAGGAGAGAAAAAGGGGGAAAACAGTGAAATGATGATCACGCAGGTGTCTGTCTCTAAGGTCGAGTAGACGATAAATTTATTCCATGTATATATATATATATATATATATATATATATATATATATATATATATATATATATATATATATATATATATATATATATATATATGTTCCTGATATATACATTATTATTATTATTATTATTATTATTATTATTATTATTATTATTATTATTATTATTATTATTATTATTATTATTATCTATATATTAATACGATAGCGTGTGTGTTCGTGTGTCACGCTTCCGACAAAACCTCTGCGCATGCGTACCGCACCGAGATTTGGACAAACATTTTAATACGCCTAATTTCAACTAGATTTTCAAGTATTTCCCTTTAGCGTAACGGTTAGCGACGTAGTATATCTGACTTCGACCTCGAAAGTTTTTTTCTACATTTCAGTTTTATTTTCAAGAAACATTGCAACTAACAAAAAAAACGAACACGACACAGTGTAAGTAAAAGTAAAAAAATTATTTATATATTTTTAGCAAACAATTCCCAACAAGTGGCAATGAATACAATTTTATTATTTATTTTTTGCATTTATTTTTTTTGTCACTTGATTAAAAAGTACTTTTTTCTGATGCTTTAAAACTTAAAACTATTTTTTGTTTTTTATTTTGGCGTTTTTAAGAGCATTGTCTATTAAATTACGTTACCTGCTTAAAAATTATTGTATCATTAGTATTTCTTAAAAAGTGAAAACAATTTACTTCCTTTCTTTTGGTTGTAGAGAGGGCCAGTATTATTATTATTATTTTTTTTTTGAACGGATGGCATATCAACCTTTTCTAATAGATATGCGCAATGTCCATCGTACACGGGTGACTATTTTAACAAATTATTTCACTCTTATCCAGAAGGAGGGGGGTCATAATAAAGCAACTTACTAACAAATAGAGGGTGCTTTGTTACATTAGGATCCGCGCTAACTTTGACGCCGTCGTTAGAGTTAGGGTCAGTGTGGCAGACGATAACTTCGTCAACTTTTTCAGTTTTATTTTCAAGAAACATTGCAAATAACAAGAAAACGAACACAATACAGTGTAAATAAATTTTTAAAAAAATTTTTTAATTTATTTTTATCAAACAATTGGCAATAAATACAATTTTATTATTTATTTTTTGCATTTATTTTTTTTTATCACCTGGTTAAAAACTACTTTTTGTGTTGCTTAAAACTTAAAACTATTTTTTGTTTTTCATCTTGGCGTTTTTCTCATTCCTCATGGTGAATTCGGATGGCATATAAACATTCCTCATGTAGCAAATAGGCAAACTAGAGTTCGTAACAAGGTGACTATGCAGGAATTTTATGCATATCGTCTATCTATAAGACGTGACTTCAGTCCAATACACAGTGGTGGAAAACTGTTTCAACAATATATAGTCGATGCTTATGTTAAAGTAGAAGGTTGTCGTTTGAAATTCATTGAGAAAATCAAGCACAACTAAGAGTTGCAATGTATTCAGGTTTGATGGATCACCTTGCAAGAAATAATGAAAATGAAGATCCTGGAGTACCTGTCATTTTGCCATCATCCTTCACAGGGAGCCCACGAAATATGCAACAATGCTACCAAGATGCAATGGCAATAGTTTGCAAGTATGGAAGGCCTGATTTACTTATAACATATACTTGCAATCCAAAATGTCGAGAAGTAACTGAAAACTTACAGCCTCATGAAACAGCACAGAACAGACCAGATTTATTGGCACGAGTTTTCAAACAACATCTTAATGATTTAATGATTGACATAAAGGACAGACATGTACTTGGGGTACCTATTGCTGCGATACATGTAATTGAATTTTAGAAAAGAGGTCTCCCGCATTGCCACATGCTAATTATGCTGCATGAAGAATATAAAATCAGAACTAGGGAACAAATTGATAATATTGTTTCAGCTGAATTACCATCAGAACATGATCAAGAATTGAGAGAATTAGTGAAAACACTCATGATTCATGGACCCTGTGGTACATTTAATCCCAATTCAATCTGTATGGTAGGGGGAGAGTGTCAGAAGAAATTTCCAATGCCATATCAGGAGGAGACTATTACAAATGTTTCTGGATATCCTCTTTACAGACGCAGAAATAATGGAGATTCAGTTAGAGTGGGTGTCCATGAGGTTGACTGCAGTTTTGTAGTCCCATATAATAAGTATTTACTCAGAAAATATGGTGCTCACATTAATGTAGAGGTGTGTATCTCAGTAAAAAGTGTGAAATATCTTTTCAAATATGTCTATAAAGGACATGATTGCACAATGATGGAAATGAATATGAATAACAATGAAACTAATGCAAATGAATATAATGAAATTAAGCAATATATTTCGTGTAGATACGTATCTCCGCCTGAAGCATTTTGGCGTTTGTCAGAATACAAAATGCATGGACAGTCACACATAGTTTACCGACTCGCCCTCCATTTACCTGACCAGCAACAAGTTTATTATAGGCCGGGTGAACAAGGACAAGCTGCTGCCCGCACAGAAGGACGAGACACGCAATTAACTGCATGGTTCAAACTTAACCAAAGTGACGTGGATGCAAGAGCCCACCTTTATATTGATATTCCTGAATATTATGTATTTAATAAGCAAAGCAACACTTGGACCAGAAGACAACGTCACCGCCAGATTGTAACGAGAATGTACTCTGCCAGTCCTAGAAATGCTGAGAAATTTCATTTAAGGATGCTTCTTCTTCATATACCAGGTGCAACTTCTTTTAATAACCTGAAAACTGTAGGAGGTGAACAATTGCCGACCTTTAAGGATGCCTGTATTTGATTGCAACTGCTTGAAGATGACAACGAACTAGAAATGGCTTTAAGTGAGGCAGCTATATATCAAATGCCACGACAGCTTCTTAACATGTTTGCAATGATTTGTTTATACAATACACCACAAAATGCCGTACAATTATGGAATGATAACAAACACCTTATGATAGAGGACCTTTTACGCCACTATGATGATAATGTTGCAGAGAATATCGCTCTGCATCACATAAACATGATTTTGAATGAAACCGGCATGAATTGTGCGATGCTTGGTCTACCAGAACCAATCAGTGAGCCTCCTGCCATTCAACATATGGAAGAAATTCAAGAAGTTAATCCTGAAATACTAAATACTGAGCAAAGAGGTGTATTTAATAGTGTCATTAACGCTGTTAGTGAACTAGATAGAGGATTGGAGACTAACCATCGACTGTTTTACTTGGATGCACCTGGCGGTTCTGGCAACACTTTTCTATTCAACATGATTCATGATTACCTGCTGGCTCAAAATGTGGCTGTTAGTATTTCTGCTTGGACAGGTATTGCAGCGACACTATTGAAAAATGGAAAAACACTTCACAGTATCTTCAAACTTCCTGTTCCTTTCACTGAGACAATTACCTGCAATATTCCGCCTAATTCTGACCAAGCAAATATTCTCAGGCAGGTGAAGCTCTTCATTATTGATGAGGCGTCGATGATCCCTCGATATGCATTAAATGCCATTGATAATTGTTTACAAGATATTATGAATAATAATAGCATATTTGGTGGTAAAGTCTTCATATTAGGAGGAGACTTCAGGCAAGTTCTGCCTGTGGTTCCTAGAGCTCCACCTGCTTAGGTATTTGATGTATGTCTAAAGAAGTCTCCAATGTGGCAGAGTTTTCATCAACTTAAACTCTCTCAGAATATGAGGACTAATGACAACGAACAAGT
This sequence comes from Sepiola atlantica, assembly GCA_963556195.1. Classification (NCBI taxonomy): domain Eukaryota; kingdom Metazoa; phylum Mollusca; class Cephalopoda; order Sepiida; family Sepiolidae; genus Sepiola; species Sepiola atlantica. The sequence continues at coordinate 16,657,204 of OY744522.1, read as the reverse complement.
TTTCTCACAATGGCTCTTACAAATCGGAAATGGTCGCGTGGAGAGTTCACTTGATAACGTTTCTGATGATACTATCGATATCCCAGAACAATGTGTATGCAATGACTCTTTAGTATCAGACATATTCAATAATTGCACCCAAGACGAAATGAAAAGTAGAGTTATTTTGTCACCAGAAAATGCAGATTGCTTGGATATTAATGAAGATATTCTAAGTATACTACCAACTGAGAGCAAAACATATCTAAGTATAGATTCAGTATCATCAGACAATGAAATGGAAGCCAATAATTATCCAATGGAATTCATAAATTCACTTACGCCTTCGGGAATGCCTCCTCATCGTCTCAATCTTAAAGTTGGATCTATTATTATGCTGCTTCGAAACCTGTCAATAACGCAAGGACTATGCAATGGAACGCGTTTAGAAGTATTGGAGCTTCATAACCACAGTATTCTAGCTTCAATCATAAGTGAATCTCATGCTCAGGAGCGAGTTTTAATTCCAAGAATTAAACTTAATCCCAGTGACGCAAATATTCCATTTGTTTTGCACAGGACTCAATTTCCCATCCGCCTATCATATTCAATGACCATTAATAAAGCTCAAGGACAAACTTTCGATAAGGTTGGGATCTACCTACCACAACCTTGCTTTACTCATGGACAACTTTATGTAGCCTTCTCAAGAGCAAGGTCTATGAATGGTGTAAGAGTGAAAATTTGTCCTCAGAATAATTCTACTCATGGCCAGAGAAGAGGAACTACCTTCACTAGAAATATTGTATATAAAGAAGTTTTGTAAATTGCTTCATGTATTGTTCATTTTTTTAAAGTAATATATAAGTCAAATCTTATCATATTCTATTCAAACATGTATAGGTTAGGAACAAGATAATTAGTACTGAAAACATCATTTCGTGTAAATTACACGGGTTCCGCTAGTTGTTGTTGTTGTTATTATTATTATTATTATTATTATTATTATTATTATTATTATGATGATGATGATGATGATGATGATGATGATGATGATGATTTATTACTAAGTTAAATTCTCCTCTTTCTTTTCTCCTAAAATGCGCACGTGATTATTCGTTGTTATTCTTTGATATTATTAAGATGAAGCTTCTACTTCGTTGTTTATAAAAGTAAATTTGCATATGTGATTATTGAAGTGCACCGGACACACGTACGCTCACTTTTATTACATAGATTAGCCATTTACTGGAGACATGTGAATTGTTTTATTTGTCCTCTAAGCTTTCTAATGTTCACAATTAGATACCTTGTAATATCGCTATTTATATAAAGTTAGGTATGTGTATATGTTTATATATTTGTACGAACATCTTTCACTCTTAAACTAATTACCCATCATTATTTTTTATTTATTTTCTATTTAACAAAGTTCACCCCAAACAAGGCAGGCCGCCACTGTAGACGTAAGGAGCTACTGAGAAAAAAGGGAGATGGTTTTTTTTGGGGGGGTCAACCTAAATTGGGATCTGCGCAGCGAGATGTCTGTTTACATTAGTTTTAAATTTCTGCATGTCAGTACCGTCGGGGAAACAGGGGGCAGGGAGGGAGTTCCAGAGGCCAGCAGCATGAGGAAAGAAGCTATTCGAGTAGAAAGCTCTCCGGCATCTGGGGACCTCCACAGTGAATGGATGGGATTTAGCTGATTGTCGAGTTGGTCTAGTGAATTTACGTCGAGGGGGCACCAGAGTAGCCAGTTCATTGGAGCATAATCCATTGAAGTATTTGTAAAACATGCACAAGGATGCTACATTGCGGAACACAGCTGCTAGGCGTACGGGTGTGTAATGTGGGATATATTTAGTTAATTTAGTTTTATGCAAAAGGGGCCGTGCAAAAGGGGGTGAAAGCCGTTCGTGAAAATTCAGATACCTCCGACATTTGTGAAATTCTAACAATAAGTATTAGACCTCAATTACTTAAATTTCAGTTTCTTTGGAGTATTTTAACAATTTTTTAGGGGGCATGATATGGGCACAACCTCACGTTTGAAAATTAAAATAGGGCGCATAAAATGGGCACAACCATTTTTTTTGAAAATTCAAATATTTCAGATTTGCATTAAATTTGATCCATAGTAATTAGACACCAATTAAGCAAGATTCCATGAATTTCAATTTTTTAATGTCTCTGAAACTTAAGCTTTAAATTTTAGACATTTTCTAGACTGAAGATCATAAAATGGATTTTGATCAAAATTTGAATAAAAATTCTTGATTCTTGATTCAGTATCATTATACTATGATTTTAATCTTGATAAGAGGACGTAAAATTAGTGTGAAACTGTTTGGGGAATTCATTTTACCTACCCTTGGACGGGTATTCTAGTTTATTTATGCAAATGATTAAACTGCATAAAAGTTATTCGTAATCAACCCAAGAACAGATGGAAAATGCTTATATTTCTTGAACTATACTTCTAAAGGAGTTTTAGGTCGCATAATATGGGCACAACCTCCTATATGAAATTATTTCAAATATTTCAGATTTGCATTAAAATATGATCCATAGTCATTAGACACCAATTAAGCAAATTTTTGTTGAATTTCAATTTCTTTTTAAAACCTCTTCAGCTTAAGTCTTAAATTTTCTAGAATCAAAATCATGTAATGGATTTTGATCAAAATTAAAATAAGGATTCTAGATATTAGGTTTAGTTTATTGTATAATGATTTTAATGTTCGTAAGGTGATAAAAAGGTGGTGCAAAACAGTTCTGTTTAAGGAATAAATTTTTGACGGGTTTTCTTCTAGTTGTTTATATTTTAGAATTTACAATGGCAGCCGCTATAATCACACAAGAGGCACACAGGTAATGGCTGAATATAGCAATTTTGAAATGGAATCATTTCCAAAAGTCACTTGCTCTTTTGATCTTTTATTTACAAAATTCGCAGAGAGGCTTAAAATGGAAAGATATCGCCATTCTAAAAACGGAAGAGACATTCCCGACACACTGATAGCATTATAACACCGGAATTTATTCGGCAAGTACAGCACAATCGTTGGTGGTAATCCTAGAAGATCCACGAGGTCGATTTCAAAAGAACTCCGTGTGTCAGAAGGAACAATCTGAAATGTTTTTCACAAAATTATCAGATACAAGTCTTACGTGATGAGTAAAGGTCATCTTATGCCGGAAAGATAAAGGAACCATCGCACAAGACTCACAAATCGCAGTTATGTATGGCGGACAATTTTCATGATCCCGTGACCCCTAAAATTTGACCTCCCATCCCTCTAGACCTTAATTATTTCGACTACTATACATCGAGTGTAGTTGAGAAAAAAGTTAATTAAAACCCCCACAACACTAAATGATTTCTAAAAGTCTCCATAGTTTGAGTAATGTCTGATATGAACAAAGGCCACTTGATCCTAGCATGAAGGCGATTCATACGTTACATGAAAGACGATTCATACGTTACATGAAAGACGATTCATACGTTACATGAAGGCGATTCATACGTTACATGTAAGACCTTGTCAAAGCTGAAAAAGACTTTAATGAAATAAAATTACAAAAAAATATTTTTATTCTTATCCTCAAAAACGTTTTTCAGTAAAAAGACGTTAATACCCGTTTTTTTAGTTATTTTTGGTGCATGTATAAATTTGTTTTAAACTGTCGTTTTGTCTGAAAGGAGAACACTTTTGGTACAACAGTGACATAGACCACAGGATTAACATGGCGACTGGTGTCAGAATCGAGCACCGACTTCAGACGGAAACAACAACTGGACGATTACGGCCTGTGCAGTGACCGCACACAGACGCAATGAATAAACTTATAAAATCAAATGTGTATTATTATTATTATTATTATTATTATTATTATTATTATTATTATTATTATTATTATTATTATTATTATTATTATCATCTCAAAAACGTTTTTCAGTAAAAAGACACAATTATCTGTTTCTAAGAGTAATTTTTGAGTATTTACAAATTTGATCCAAATACGTTACACACCCTGTATATAAGAAAACTTGAATACCTACTGGAGATAAGTTGAATACCTACTAGAGAGAAATTGAATGCTTACTAGAGAGAACTTGAATGCCTACTGAAAAGAAGTTGAATTCCTACTGAGGAGAACTTGAATGCCTACGAGAGAGAACTTGAATGGTAACTAGAGAGAACTTGAATGTCTCCTGGAGAGAACTTTAATGCTTTTTGAGAAGAACTTGAATGCCTACTATAGAGAAGTTAAATGTTTACTAGAGAGAAGTTGAATGTCTACTAGAGAGAAGTTGAATGTCTCCTAGAGAGAAGTTGAATGTCTCCTAGAGAGAAGTTAAATGTCTACTCGAGAGAACTTTAATGCTTTTTGAGAAGAACTTGAATGCCTACTATAGAGAAGTTAAATGTTTACTAGAGAGAAGTTGAATGTCTACTATAGAGAAGTTGAATGTCTCCTAGAGAGAAGTTAAATGCCTACTCGAGATAACTTAAATGCCTACTGGATAACACTTGCATGACTATTAGAGAGAACTTGAATTACCACTAGAGAATTTCTGCTGGATAGAACTTGAATGCGATACTAGGGAAAACTTGAATGTCCACTAGAAAATACTTAAATGCCTACTGGATAGAACTTGAATCCCTACTAGAGTGAATATGAATTCCTACTAGAGAGAAGTCGAATGACTACCAAGAAGAACTTGAATGTTTCTAGAGAGAACTTAAATGCCTACTTGGGATAACATGAATGCCTACTAGATAGAAATTGAATGTCTACTAAGGAGAACTTTAATGTCCACTACAGATAACTTGAATGTCTACTAGATAAAACTTGAATGCTTACTAGAGAAGAACTTAATGTCTTCTGGAGAGAACTTAAATGCCTACTAGAGAGAAATTGAATGCCTACTAGAGAGAAATTGAATGTCTACTAGAGTGGAATTGAATGCCTACTAGAGTGAAATGGAATGCTTACAAGAGAGAAATTGAATGTCTACTAGAGAAAACTGAATTGCCTACTCGAAAAAATATGAATGTCTTCTAAAGATAACTTAAATGTCTACTAGAGATAACTTCAATGTCTACTTGAGAGTACTTGAATGTCTACTGGAGATACCTTTAATGCCTTTTGGGAATAACTTAAATGCCTACTAGAAGGAAGTTGAATGTCTACTAGAAAGAAGTTGGATGTCTACTAGAGAGAACTTGAATTTCCACTAGAGAATACTTGAATGCCTTCTAGATAGAATTTAATGCCTACTAGAAAGAACTTGAATGCTTACTGGATAGAACTTGAATGCCCACTAGAGATAACTTTAATGCCTTTTTGAGAGAACGAAAATGTCTACTAGAGAGAAGTTGAATGTCCACTTGAGATAACTTGAATACCTATTGGAGAGAACTTGAATGTCTACTAGATAAAACTAAAATGCTTACTGGAGAGAACTTGAATACCTACTGGCAAGAACTTACATGCCTTCTAGAGTGAACATTAATGCCAATTAGATAGAACTTGATTGTCTACTGGAGAGAACTTGAATGTTTACTTGAGAGAACTTTAATGTCTTTTGGGAAGAACTTGAATGTTTACTGGAGAGAACTTTAATGGTTTTTGGGACAGAACTTGAATGTCTACTGGACGGAACTTTAATTCTCACTAGAGAATACTTGAATTTTTACTAGAGGAAATTTAATGATCTCTTGAGAGAACTGTAATGTCTACTAGAGGGAACTGTAATGTCTACTAGAGAGAACTTGAATGTTTACTGGAGAGAACTTTAATGTCTTTTGGGACAGAACTTGAATGCCTTCTAGAGATAACTTGAATGTCTACTGTAGAGAACTTGAATTCTCACTAGAGAATACTTGAATGTCTACTAGAGGAAACTTGAATGTCTACTAGAGAGAACTTGAATGTCTACTGGAGATAACTTGAATGCCTACTGGAGATAACTTTAATGCCTTCTTGAGGGAACTGTAATGTCTACTAGTTAGAACTTGAATGCTTTCTAGAAAGAACTTGAATGTCTGCTAGTGAAAACTTGAATGTCTGCTAGTGACAACTTGAATGTCTGCTAGTGAGAACTTGAATTCTTTCTAGAGACAATTTGCAATGCTTTCTAGAGAGAACCTGAATGCGCACCTGAGAGAACTTTAATGCCTACAAGAGAGAACTTGAATGTCTACCGGGGAGAACTTTAATTCCTACTGGAGAGAACTTTTATACCTACTAGAGAGAAGTGTAATGTCTACTGGAGAGAAGTTGAATGATCATTGGAGAGAACTTGAATGCCTACTTGACACTACCGTCAAATGTCTAAGGTCTTTTTGTACAGGGGTTTGTCAGGACAACCTGGCACGAGGATACTTTCCCCTACAAGTTAACCCTGACTAAATAATTAAACATAACAGTATTCGAAGCCCCAATGATATCTCTTCGAAATGGCTACCCCCATACTGGCTTATAAGAGGAATGGTTCACTATCTGAAAGTGATGTTTCCTATAGTAACAGCACTAAGCCAGATACTCCACCAGACTTGATAAATTATTTACTTGGAATACGCTAAGACGAAGAGACCACAAGGAAGATATACTATAACCGAGTTAACTGGTCAATTGGCGATAGGAAAATTAATGTCTGTAACTTCTTTTACTAACTCAACGTTTGAGAGGAAAAGGAGAACTTGAATGGAATATTGGAATATCTATGTATCTCATATAGAGATTAAGTGTTATCCCCAAGAAGAAATCCCTTGATTTCTGAGAACTTCGCTTGAAGTAAAATGAAACAAAAGAAAGAAGATACTCTCACTTGACGTCCCAATAAGTTAGTAATAATACAAAAGGGATCCTAAAAATGGGCTCCACGCACACATTTTGTGATATATTCTATAACAATTCACCAATCACCTTATTTTGTAGAACATGGCAGAAGCAACATTTATAAACACAAGTAGATCTCAATGGGAGTTCCAGCAAATAACATTACTACAAAACAGGCTCGCCCAGGAAATGGAAGAAGAGTTTAAATATGTAAAAGTCTCCTTCAATGCAGCATTCAGGTTTAGCTGGACCACTTTCAGATACTATGGACTCTGCGACAGTGGAGAACCTCAATGCAGCCAATGACAACCGCCCAAGTCATTTAGGGCGACTCTGGAAGTGTACAGCTGAGCTGATTGATAGTGTGAAAGAGTCAGTCAGAAACACACTGTGCGTAAGAACGAGTCCCTGTTACTTATTATATTCTGGTTCCAGCAAGATGGAACAAGCTCTCACATCTCAAACTTGTCCCGGAATTAGCTGTAAGAGAACTTTGGAGGCCGTGTGATCAGACTCAAGACTAATTTTGTGTGGGCACCTCCGACCACAGATCTTATCCCCTCCCGATTTCATTCTCTGAGGCTACTTTAAAGTACAGGGAGACCCAGGACCATCACGAAATATTATAAACATAAATCATAAACAGACATTACAAACAGGCATAATGAATAGACATCATAAACATACATCATGAATATACATCATAAATAGACATCATAAACATACATTACAAATACACATAACCATACATAATAAAAACATTACAAACATACATTATAAATAGACACCATAAACATACATCATAAATAGACATAATAAATAGACATCATAAATAGACATCATAAACATACATTATAAACACACAGAAACATACATCATAAACAGACATTATAAACAAACATTATAAACAGATATCATAAACAGATATTACAAACAGACATCATAAATAGACATCATAACCATACATCATTAAACAACCATTTAATAAACATTATAAACACAGATAAACATGTTATGATAAGGTTTTTATAATCTCAATATATATGGCAGAAATCTGTGTGTATGTATGTAACACTAAGGCTTTTAAAATACTCAACAAACACCCCCAAAGTAGGTATTATTTTAACCGGCATAACCTCGGGAAAATAATATCCAAAAATTTTTAAAAGATTCATTTTTAAGCGGTCAAATAGCCATTTTTTCGTTTAATGTGATCACGATTTTTAATGTTATCTTGTGAACATGACGTCACATTGATAGGTACATGACGTCATAGTGATAGGTTTGGATATTATTTTTATGCCATCGTCACATTATTATTGTTTTTTTTTCATTTCTCTTCGGACTATTACCTTCATCCAAGGGAGGGGAATAAGAAAGAGTAGTTTTAGTATAGCTCTGGAGGCCTCCTTGTATTTGGTGGTGTCCGAGAATAAAACAATACAATGTTAAGAAAGTTCTGTTGTCATTATTATCGGTCAAAGGGAGAAGTTAAGCAATGCATAGTCTGGCCAGTACTGAATTGGTGACGATTTAGGATGCCCAGGTGCTGTTAAATCGAGGTTAAGTAACGCGTATACTGGCAAGTATTAAATGGATGGCTCAATCAGTGAAAGTAATAAATAATTATGCTCCGCCATTGTTTCACTAATATTTGTATACATATAAAATAACGTCTCAACCAGTAAAGCTAAAGGAAGAAATAATTATGCTTCACCATTGTTTTCACATATATTTGTCTTCATATAAAATAACGTCTCAATCAGTGAAGTTAGAGTAAGAAATTATTATGTTCCGCCATTGTTTTCACTAATATTTGTCTTCATATATAATAACGTCTTAATCAGTAAAGTTAGAAGAAAGTAATCAATATCCTCCGCCATTGTTTTCACTAATATTTGTATCTATATAAAAAACTTCTCAATCAGTAAAGTTTAAGGAAAAATAATTATGCTCCGCCATTGTTTTCACTAATATTTAAATTCATATAAAATAACGTCTCAATCAGTAAAGTTAAATAAAGAAATAATAATGCCCCATAATTGTTTTCACTAATATTACTATCCATAAAAAAATAGTGTCTCAATCAGTAAAGTTGATGGAAGAAATAATTTTGCTCTGCCATTGTTTTACCTAATATTTGTATACATATTAAAAAAACGCCACAATCAGTAAAGTCAAAGGAAAAAAGAATTATGTTCCACCTATGTTTTCACTAATATGTGTATTCATTTAAAATAACGTTTCAATTAGTAAAGTTAAAAGAAGAAATAATTATGCTCCGCCATTGTTTTCACTAATATTTGCATTCAAATAAAATAACGTTTCAATCAGTAAAGTTAAAGGTAAAAATAATTATACTCCGTCATTGTTTGCATTAATATTATAATTCTTACAAAAAAAACGTCTCAATCAGTAAAGGTAAAGGCTACAAAACTATTAGACACAATTACACCATATTTGACATTAATCACCATCAGCATGTCAGATCTTCAACCAATAACATGTGGAATCTGTAACATAGAATGTGGTAGAACATTTACGAATAGTGCTACTAACTGTGCTGCTATTACTACGAATAGTAAAGACTTACACGCTATAAAACTATTTGACAGTAATCATCATTAGCATGTGGGATCTGTAACAGAGAGGGTGGTAAAACTTTTACGAATAGTGCTACTACGTGTGTGATGTTACTAAAAATATTAGAAACTTATAGGCTCCAAAACTATTGGACACAACTGTACGATATACATTTTTCTTTTAACTAAAAATATTGCTTTGGGTATGGGAGAGTACACCTTTTTTTGATAGGGGGAAGGATTTATTTTTTTTAACTAAAAATATTTCTTAGGGTGGGGGAGAGTAAAAAGATTTTTTTGGGGGGATGGGGGTGGAGGGTAAAAAAATTTGGTGGGGTGAGGCAAATTTTTTAATATTTTTATTAACTTAAAATATTTCTTAGGGTAGGGGGAATGCAATTTTTTTTGGGGAGGGGTCGGTGGGGAAAATTGTTTCTTATACTTAAAATATTTCTTAGGGTAGGGAGAGAGTAAACTCAAATTTATTGGGGGTGGAGGGTAAACAAAGTTTGGGGAGGGTCGAGGAAATTTTTTGGTTGGGGTGGGAAAAAGTTTTGTTTTTTTTACTTAAAATATTTCTCATGGTTGGGGAGAGTAAAGTTTTTTTGGGGTGGGTGGGGGGTGGAGGGTAAAAAATTGGGGGAAGGGGCTAAATTTTTTTTTTGAACTTAAAATATTTCTCAGGGTTAGGGTAGAGTGACATTTTTTTTTGGGGGGGGGAGGAGTTGGAAAGTAAAAACATTTTTTTTTGCGGGGGGGGGGGGGGGCGGTGGAGAGTAAACATTTTTTTTGGGTGGTCGTGGAAAATTTTTTTGGGGGTGGGGCTAAATTTTTTTTTTCTTTTAACTTTAAATATTTCTCAGGGTTGGGGGAGAGTAAATATTTTTGGGGGTGTGTGGGGTGTAGGGTAAAAATTTTTTTTTTAGGGGGGTGGGGTCAAATTTTTTTTTTTGAACTTAAAATATTTCTCAGGGTTGGGGGAGAGTAAACATTTTTTTAGGAGGGGTCGGGGAAATTTTTTGGGAGGTGGGGCCCAATTTTTATTTATTTATTTTTTTGAACTTAAAATATTTATTAGGGTAGGGGGAGAGTAAAAAAAAAAATTTTTTTTTTTTTTTGGGGGGGGGGGGTGGAGTGAATAGTAAAAGTTTTTTTGGGGGGGTGTCGAGGAAAATGTTTGGGGGTGTGGGGTCAAATTTTTTTTTTTTGAACTTAAAATATATCTCTGGGTTGGGGAAGAGTAAAAATTTTTTGGGGGAGTGCGGGTAAACACTTTTTTTTAAATGCGAGTTCTTTTTTATGATAGTGACACAAAATGAATGAACTTGATTTTTGTTCTTGCATACGACAGGGGCGCATTAATATTTGCTATTTTTTATGATAGTGACAAAACATGAACAAACACAATTTTGGTTCTTTGATACGACAGGGGCGCATTAATGAGTTCTTAGGTATGCGAACTGGGCTGGAGATAAGTACATATATAGTATGCGCACCCTTGCAGAGATAAGTTAGTATATAGTATGCGCACCAGGGCGGCAATAGGTACGAATATAGTATGGGCACCGGTGCAGTGATAGGTATGTATATAGTATGTGCACCGGGCGACATTAGGTACGTACATAGCATGTGCACAGGGGCGGCTATAGGTACGTATATAGCATGCGTACCGGAACGGCGATACTTACATATAGCACGCGTACTGGGGTGGAGATAAGTACGTATTTAGCATGCGCACTGGGGCGGTGATACGTTTATATTTAGCATGCGCACCAGGACGGCGATAGGTGCGTATATATTATGTGCATAGGGGTTGCGATAAGTACGTATTTAGCATGTGCATAGGGGTGGTGATAAGTACATATTTAGCATGTGAACAGGGTCGGCATTCGGTACGTATATAGCATGCGCTTTGGGGCGGCGATAAGTACGTATATAGCACGCGCACCAGGGTAGCGATAGGTACGTATTTATCATGCGCACCGGGGAGGCGATAGATACGTATATTGTATACGCACCGGGGCAGCGATAGGTACGTATATAGCATGTGCACCGGGGTGGTGATAGGTACGTATATAGCATGCGCACCAGGGCGCAGATAGGGTCGTATTTAGCATTTGCACCGAAGCAGAAATAGATCCGTATTTAGTATGCGCACCGGGGCGGCGATAGGTACTTATGTAGTATGCGCACCGGGGCGGCGATAGGTACTTATGTAGTATGCACACCGGGGCGGCGGTAGGTACTCATATAGTATATTCCCCGGGGCGGCGATAGGTAAGTATATAGTATGCGCACTGGGGCAGCGATTGGTATGTATATAGTATGCGCACTGGGGCGGCGATAGGTACGTATATAGTATGCGCACCAGGGCGGTGATAGGTACGTATATAGTATGTACACTGGGGCGGCGATAGGTATGTATGTTGTATGTACAACGCTGCGGCGATAGGTACGTATATAGTATGCGCACTGGGGCGGCGATAGGTACGTATATAGTATGCGCACCTGGGTGGCGATAGGTATGTATATAGTATGCGCACCAGGGCGGCGATAGGTACGTATATAGTATGCGCACCTGGGCGTGGATAGGTATGTATATAGTATGCGCACCGTGGCGGAGATAAGTACCTATATAGAAGACGCAGACAGAGGTAGTACTTTTTATAGAAATATGTCATACTTTTTCCCTGGGCAACGGAAGAGGAATGGTGGGTAAGAAACAGCTTTCGCAAAAGGCAAAATGAGAAAGTAGCGGTGAAATGGGGCGACCAGGGAAGAGAAAGGTAGAAAGATAAAGAGACGGCTAGAGAGAGAGAGAGAGAGAGAGAGAGAGAGAGAGAGAGGGGGGGGGGAGAGAGAAATAGAAGTTTGAATATAAAGATATTACACAGACGATTTTTCTTCTATTTTATGTTTTTATGACCCCGAGCAACGCCGGGTAGCCCTGCTAGCAATTACTAAAAGGCTTAAACCGTTTTTCACTCCCTTTACAGCCTATACGCCTGTCGCTTCTGGTGTTTTCGAGTATGGGGATGTGGCCGTGTTCCTTTATCATATATGTCTAATCATTAAATTCTCTTAACTCTCTCTTTCTTTTAAATGTTACTAAATCGACGTCATATGTAACGCTTACGAAAAGTTCAAAATGTTGTAACGTTACTGAAAACTTTTCAAACTGGTTTTATACTTCTTTTTTCCACATAACTTAACCGGAGGTAAGAGGGGCGGATAACTTATAATGTATGTGCACAATGTGGAGTGTTTTACACATTGTACGCATGGATGTGTATGTTTCAATCGTTATACGTGTGTGGAGGATTACAATCGTTAGCTACTCATTTTTCTTTTAGATATCAAGTGTTCTTTATAATGTGTGTAGGTTGGGAGTTTAACCATCGTTAATATCTGTTCACAGGTATCAATGTGTGTGTGCAGTGGGTTTTCCAACTCTCCTATTCTTTTCTCATGCACAAATGTTCATTGCAAATCAAATCGAAAGTTACCTGTTATTTTCTTCGTTTCCTTCCTCGTTGGTAGCTGTGCGTTGATATCTCCTTCTTTTATTTCTTCATGTGGCCGTGCTGATTTCTCTTTCTTCCCCGTTTTCTTCATACCATGATCGTCGTGGTCATAGATGTGAACAAATCTTTACATTTCTCGACAGAAAGAGACTAAGACAGATTTTGAAAGGTCTAGAGGGTTTTTTATTGATTTTCTCTGTATTAAACAGCGCCGAGAAGAGAGACCGCATAATCTTATACTTCTGTGACATCTTAATATCTTACTTATTACTTATTAACTTCTTGCCTAAGTGGAGGACAGTTTTCTACTATACAAACAGACAGGTGGGATTTGCTTTCTTCGCCTCAACCGATACTTAACTTTAAGTTTCAGCTCATAGTTTCACGTCTGCTCGCTTCAAACTCCATAACATAGACCCTTGAAACAACAAGCTACGTCATCGTGCCTAGATCTGTCGGTCTCCATTTCTGACCTTTATTGACCCCAAATGCTTTGTTCCCTTGATCACCTTGGTCACCTGTTTGTTACTCATGCGTGGAAAAACATTCGTTTTTCCAAAGTTTGTCAGTCTGACATGCACACAGCTAGATGATTTCGACCTCAGTCACAATCCATACTAGCTGAAATGTCATAGGGAGGGCCTCTCATAATATAACACCTACACCATGAACAGACATTATAACCAAGCAACATAAACATACATCATAAACAGATATTATAAACAGGTATCATAAACAGATATTATAAAGTGACATTATAAACACAAATCATAAAGCCAGATTGCAAACGGACACCATAAACAGACATCGTTAACATGAATTATAAACGGACATCATGAATTGACATCATAAACACAAATCATAAACATACATCATAAACATACATACAAGCAGACATCATAAAGGGCATCATAAACGGACATCAGAAATAGGCATCATAAACGCATAAAACCAGACATTATAGACATCATAAAGGACATTATAAACAGATTTATAAACAGACATCATAAACAGACGTCATAAAGTGACATTATAAATAGACATTATATCATATATCATATATCATATATCATAAACAGATATAATGTCCAGACATCATAATTCCAATTTTTTTGTACACAAATGACAGTGATGTAAAAACAGTGATTGTTATTTTATTTGAATTGTGTCCGGTTATCTGAAGATTAGACAAACCGAAAGAAAAAAGAAACAACAAAAAAACAAAAATGCATCATAGCGTGTGCCCCCACACGCAGAAGTTAGATACCTTGATCCGCCTAACGGAAACCCTACCCTAACCCTAAACCCTAACCCTAACCCTAACTCTAACCCCAACCCTAAACCTTAACCCTAACCCTAACCCTAACCCTATTGCAAATAAGTTTAGCTTTTAATGTTTATTCTCATGAAATAGGAATTAGTAGCGTCTGTTCTTGAGTAGAATCTACAGTCGACATCTTTGAGCCTATCCCCCAAAGCTAAGTCCCAGCGGCAGGAGGGGCTGCATAGAGCCGAAGAGACAGGAAGAGAGAAGAACGATGAAGTGAAAACTTGAGTGGTGTTTAACACAGATGGCACATCTAACGAATACAATTGGAGATTCATCGACTCTGTCTTCCCTGACAACGTTTCTTGGTCACCAGTTTCCGAAACTTGTTTACGAAACAAGGATGCTTGAGTGAGCCAGCTGTTTCCGCCGTGTGGAAACACTCCCGTGCCATCAATCGCAACGAACCAATTGAGATGAGGCGATCATAATAGCGACCGTTCCCTCGACTCAAGTTGAAAAGCAGAAAATGTATTGAATTAGGATTCGTAAGAATTAAGAATTATGTCTTGAAAAGTGAAAGTTATTTTGAAAAGGCGCAATAGAAGTGGGCATGTATGTAAAGGTCAAGTTCGAGATGAAAATAAATGATGACATATTTCAAGTATGTTGTTGCAACGCTGATAAAGATGAGTGCATATAGAAGAAAGAGTAAACATACCCAAAGTATACCTAATGGATAAAACTACCCTCTCCTGAAGTACCCATTCCCCTCTTTTTCCTTCTTTCCCCTTCATTCTCTCTCTCTCTCTCTCTCGCTTTCTCTCTCGCTCTCTCTCTCTCTCTCTTTTACTTTAAAATATAATTATAGTCTCCTTTACACGGATTGGTGCACTCTGAGAGAATTTAATCTTCTTCTTCTTTCGCGTGAATCAGATGATTCTGGTGTTAACATTAGTTTCCCCGATGTTTTTCTAGTTAGAAATCTTTCTGGGAAGACATGGGGTACTTACAGGAAGGACCACGAGAAGGTTGCCAACATCCCTAAGTGAAAGTGATATTGTGGAACAGACTGGATTCGAACTTGGAACACCCAGGTCTTCAGTCCGTGTCGTTACCCACTTGAGCAGTAATACTAAGGCTCATATGCGAGATTCCAACCCCGTTTTTTGTTGTTATCGAGTCACTGTCCCTCTGTTCACTGTACCGCCCACTGACTTGGCGTTTATAGAGTTAAATCTCTCCTAATTTCAGTGCTAGCTGACGGCGGCCGAGGGGTAAGCGACTTGACTACGAATCAGTGGCGATTTGTAAACCGGTTTCGAGCCCTCCGACCGACGTGAATTAACATCCCTACACTGAAGATTGCGTAAGCATGAAACATCCTATAGGTAGGTAATAATAATAAATATTTACTTAAAAAATAACTAGCTATAAATGCATCGTTCCTTTCATTAAGTTGAACGCTCTTATGATGAAGTGTTAAAATTATCACTGTTTATTCGCTATTCAGCGGTGGCCCAGTGGTTCTAGATGTCAGAATTAGAGTTGTAAAATACTCGGAATCGCATGACCAGTAGTGAATAGTCATATCTCTATGCTGATGAGTTCCAATTATAAAAGACGAAACGTATACGTACATAGATAATTTATATATATATATATATTTTGTTTATTATCTATGTACGTATACGTTTCGTCTTTTATAATTGGAACTCATCAGCATAGAGATATGACTATTCACTACTGGTCATGCGATTCCGAGTATTTTACAACTCAAATTCTGACATCTAGAACCAAGTCCCTTTAAGAAATTAAAGTTGAGCACTCTCGGGGAAGTTAAAAATAGACTGTCAAAAAGCTCTAATGCAAAGTTCCGAATACGTTCGTTGAACACTCTCGACTAGTCTTCTATCTGTGCCCTCTTCTAGGTACATATAGATCTTAATTTCCCTAAATTACGTGACAGTTTCCGTGGGCCGAGTGGATATGGCTGACTCTGTGTACCGGGTTCGCGCCTCTCGACCGTCTGAAATTGTTACTTCCCTGCACTGATGAGAGCAATAAGCTTGAAACGCTAGCGTCTGTAGGTATAAATCATTTAATATTTATTTATAAATATTATATATATATATTTATATATATATATATATATATATATATATATATATATATATATATATATATATATATATATATATATATATGAAGTGAGGAAGAGAGATAAAGATGTGCGAATGACAAATCTATATCATCTTCAATTGTTCAACGTAAGGTGTACACGATAAAAACATGTTTATGTTTTCTTTCCTTGAGCCAGGCTTTTCAAGGATTAACATCTTATCATCATGTTTTTATTGAGTACACGTTGCATTGAACAATCGAATATGAAATAGATTTGTCATTCGCACATCTTTATCTCTCTCCCTCTGTATCTTTATCTCTCTCCCTCTGTATCTTTATCTCTCTCCCTCTGTATCTTTATCTCTCTCCCTCTGTATCTTTATCTCTCTTCCTCTGTATCTTTATCTCTCTCCCTCTGTATTTTTATCTCTCTCCCTCTGTATCTTTATCTCTCTCCCTCTGTATCTTTATCTCTCTCCCTCTGTATCTTTATCTCTCTTCCTCTGTATCTTTATCTCTCTCCCTCTGTATCTTTATCTCTCTCCCTCTGTATCTTTATCTCTCTCCCTCTGTATCTTTATCTCTCTTCCTCTGTATCTTTATCTCTCTCCCTCTGTATCTTTATCTCTCTCCCTCTGTATCTTTATCTCTCTCCCTCTGTATCTTTATCTCTCTCCCTCTGTATCTTTATCTCTCTTCCTCTGTATCTTTATCTCTCTCCCTCTGTATCTTTATCTCTCTCCCTCTGTATCTTTATCTCTCTCCCTCTGTATCTTTATCTCTCTCCCTCTGTATCTTTATCTCTCTCCCTCTGTATCTTTATCTCTCTCCCTCTGTATCTTTATCTCTCTCCCTCTGTATTTTTATCTCTCTTCCTCTGTATCTTTATCTCTTTCCCTCTGTATCTTTATCTCTCTCCCTCTGTATCTTTATCTCTCTCCCTCTGTATCTTTATCTCTCTCCCTCTGTATCTTTATCTCTCTCCCTCTGTATCTTTATCTCTCTCCCTCTGTATCTTTATCTCTCTCCCTCTGTATCTTTATCTCTCTTCCTCTGTATCTTTATCTCTCTCCCTCTGTATCTTTATCTCTCTCCCTCTGTATCTTTATCTCTCTTCCTCTGTATCTTTATCTCTCTCCCTCTGTATCTTTATCTCTCTCCCTCTGTATCTTTATCTCTCTCCCTCTATATCTTTATCTCTCTTCCTCTGTATCTTTATCTCTCTCCCTCTGTATCTTTATCTCTCTCCCTCTGTATCTTTATCTCTCTCCCTCTGTATCTTTATCTCTCTCCCTCTGTATCTTTATCTCTCTCCCTCTGTATCTTTATCTCTCTCCCTCTGTATCTTTATCTCTCTCCCTCTGTATCTTTATCTCTCTTCCTCTGTATCTTTATCTCTCTCCCTCTGTATCTTTATCTCTCTTCCTCTGTATCTTTATCTCTCTCCCTCTGTATCTTTATCTCTCCCTCTGTATCTTTATCTCTCTCCCTCTGTATCTTTATCTCTCTCCCTCTGTATCTTTATCTCTCTCCCTCTGTATCTTTATCTCTCTCCCTCTGTATCTTTATCTCTCTTCCTCTGTATCTTTATCTCTCTCCCTCTGTATCTTTATCTCTCTCCCTCTGTATCTTTATCTCTCTCCCTCACTTTATCTTTTATAATTTCTCTAACCCGTATATTGAGCTTCAATCATTTCACTATAGGTTCAATTATCTAAGAGTATACTTTAGTCTCATATTTTATATATATATAGTTCCAATTATAAAAGACGAAACGTACACGTACATAGATAATAAACAATTTTGTTTTATTATTAATAGTGCAAAAATATATGTTTTAGCATATACCTTCTATTCTTTATGTATATTAACCTCTTCCAATTGAAAGCTATGGCGGACGCCCCCTTCTCTTCCCTACAGCTTCTTTCTCACAGAAGAAACATTGCTAGTCTTTCTCTACTCTATCGTTATTTTCATGGTTGGTGCTCGACTGAGCTCCAATCTATTGTACTTCCCCTGTCAAACATTCACAACTTCAAATTCTAGCTACAACCACTGTAAATAATTTCCATCTCTCCCTCTGTGTACCTAAAGCTAAACATAACTTCCATGAGCAAAGTTTCTTTCCAAAGAACTGCCAGTCTGTAGAACACAATACCACGTGTCTGCTTCTCAGCTGACTACAACATAGTCATATTCAAGTCAAATGTAAACAAATTCTTATAAAGCCGTTCTCTTAAATAATCAATATCTGCCCAGTTTCAACCATTGTTACCAATCGTCACGATGTTGTCTCACCGTCCACCTGACGAACTCATTAACCCGTATCCTCGAGTGGCCTTTGGGCCTTGATAAGTGATGACTTATTAGTACATAAAATATTCATTGATCGTGAAATATATCGCCGTATTGGGACAATTCCAGCAGATTTTGCTGATCGTGACTTGTAGGAGCACATTCTCACTAGATTGCTTCCTTGAGGATTACAATATGACTATTTTCAAATCTAATGTCAATAAAAACTTGTTCTAAACCTTTCTCATAAGTCATTAACTTTTATTCATTCAATTCATTTTTTTTCAATCCCCGCATAAAATTAACAATCCATCCATCTTATTAACCCTTAAACTTGAGTGTTTTTTTGGCCTTGATAAATGGTGATCCATAAGCAAAGATTAACATCTCGTATACATTCGTTTTTATGGAAATCAGTTCAAATTTGAGGATTTCAAAAGGAAATGTATTCATTTCCCAGACATTTCGTAAACAGGTTTTCGTATATTTTCATTTCTATTGATGTCCCGGGAAAATCTTTTCATGTAAGATGTACGATATCTCCTACTCTTTAAACATGTTTCTTATTTATTGATTTTTCAAACAGAACCACCAGATTATTATCGATTAAGCACCAGATTAAAAAAAAAAACAGCAACTACTTTACAATCAATTTAATAAATAAAATAATCGCGTCTGCGAACTGTCTTCGTGGATTATCATCGACAGAAATCCTAAAAGACACCGAGGGGGGGGGGGTTGCAATAAAAAAAATATGATAGTCTCAGCAAAGGATACACTGGAGACTTGGATGTTGCTATGTTTACTTCTGAAGTTCTTCGTATTTGGGACTTTTTAGCTGCAACTTCTGAGGAGAAAAATAGTATAAATCTAACAGTTATGATCAAATTATCGGTTATTGAATGGTTGAGATTTTAGGGTTAGGGTTAGGGTTAGGGTTAGGTGGCAAGTACAAGAAACAGTGGCAAATATTGTTATTGCAGCTGTTTTTAGCCACCGTAGAAAGAAGCTTCTCAAAATGAAAGCTTATTAAAACTTATTGAAGATCGAGCATGCGACAAACCCGCCTTTCTAACTTGTCGCTTTTATCAATTAAGCATGAAACTGTGGAGATGGTTGACTTTGACAAAATAATAAATACCTTTACTTTTATAAAAGATCATGAAATTTCAATAAATCTGTTTATCAGTTAAGTTAAAAAAACAATTTTTTGTTTGATTTTAGAATTTATTGTTTTTCATTGTGTTTTTTTTCAATAAACATTATAAATCTTTAATATATTTTTGTTCTCTAAGAAAAAGGGATGGATCTTATGAATAGGGTTCCAGGCGGCACTTTGCATCGGTACGCCACTGAGTTCACATCTTGTGCAGTTGCCACAAGATCAACTTCGCAGAATACAAGAGACGCTAGAGGCACTCACACAAGTTCACACGAATCCATGAATATTACATTTATTAACAAACGTTACACGACACATTAAAGAGGATTATGAATTATCGCAATGCTGCTAAATAATAACATATATACATATCAAAGCATGAAAGCGATGTTTCAAACGTTTAAAAAGGTTGGCTAAGATGAAAGTGTAGTATCTGTTCCGATGGATATTAAACCCTATAGACCGGTATCGTCTTGGCCTTCGGGGCTTGATTGCGCCGGTCCGTGGGTTTGTCCTGTGGAGTTCTAGGAGGTCCACCCTTCCAGGCTTTGCCTTCCCTCTTTGGGGTGGGGTAAGTTTATCGCTTACTGCCTGAGGCGCCCCTACCGGGGAATGCCGACGTGGTTACCCAGGCATTTTTTGTAGGCCAGAGTGCTCACCTTCTTGGGTGCTGGCTTTTCAAATCCCACTTTCCCGACCTTGTGTCACATCTTACCGCTGTGGGAGGAAGATAAATAAAAACATGGTATTTTGGAGTGGTAAGACACACATATAAAGAAATAATTTGGGTGAAAACGATTCTTTGTTGATGAACGATCTCATGAATGTTAGCGGTTTTCTACCGTTTTAATTATTTAAAACAGCAAAAAACTGACACAAAATTCGTGTATCCTTTTTTTTTTTTTTTTTTTTTAAATACAATACATATTTTTTAGATCAGTTCGGAAACATTCAGAAGACGGTAATTCGGTTGGCAACTAATTTCTCGCCATTTTTTATAATTTTGAAATCTATTTTCTTTTATTAAAAAATTCTATTTTGGAATCATTTTGAAATCTATTTTTTTTTTCGAAAATTCTATTTTGGAATAATTTTGAAATCTATTTATTTTTTCGAAAATTCTATTTTGGAATCATTTTGAAATCTATTTTTATTTCGAAAATTCTATTTTGGTATCATTTTGAAATCTTTTCTTTTTTTCAAAAATTCTATTTTGAAATCATTTTGAAATCTATTTTCTTTTTTTCAAAAGTTCTATTTTGGAATCATTTTGTAATCTGTTTTTTTTTCTCCGAAAATTCTATTTTGGAATCATTTTAAAATCTATTTTTTTTTCGAAATTTCTATTTTGGAATCATTTTGAAATCTATTTTCTTTTTTTCAAAAATTCTATTTTGGAATCATTTTGTAATCTGTTTTTTTTCGAAAATTCTATTTCGGAACCATTTTGAAATCTATTTTTTATTTCGAAAATTCTATTTTAGAATAATTTTGAAATCTATTTTCTTTTTTTCAAAAATTCTATTTCGGAATCATTTTGAAATCTATTTTCTTTTTTTCGAAAATTCTATTTTGGTATCATTTTGAAATCTTTTCTTTTTTTCAAAAATTCTATTTTGAAATCATTTTGAAATCTATTTTCTTTTTTTCAAAAGTTCTATTTTGGAATCATTTTGTAATCTGTTTTTTTTTCTCCGAAAATTCTATTTTGGAATCATTTTAAAATCTATTTTCTTTTCGAAATTTCTATTTTGGAATCATTTTGAAATCTATTTTCTTTTTTTCAAAAATTCTATTTTGGAATCATTTTGTAATCTGTTTTTTTTCGAAAATTCTATTTCGGAACCATTTTGAAATCTATTTTTTATTTCGAAAATTCTATTTTAGAATAATTTTGAAATCTATTTTCTTTTTTTCAAAAATTCTATTTCGGAATCATTTTGAAATCTATTTTCTTTTTTTCGAAAATTCTATTTTGGAATCATTTTGAAATCTGTTTTTTTTAAAGTTAATTTCTGTTTATCTTCAGATCATTAAAATTGAATGACAAGTTAAGAAAAATGAACATTTTCCACTTTTTCTTCTTTTTGCTTTTGTTGTTGCTTGATATCAAAGAGATATTGAAACTCTTGTTGGATGCTCGAAATATGTTGTGAACAACAGGGATGAAGACATTATTGATTAATTAGTTGCTATTTTTTAACATTTTATTAAACATTTTAAATTTAAAAAATCGTCAGGAACATGACACGTATACAACAACCACGTGTCCGCCAACAAAATGACGTCATTAAACCTTTGAGATTTGCACTTTTGAAATAACACCGAAACAAAACAAATGTTAAACAATATTTTATTATTAATACTTTAATACGGGTTGTTTCGTAAAAAACAAATCATCAATTTTTACATGAGTCCTGTGTACCGTGAGGCCTGGTATGGATACCATAAATCACGCTAACAAGTAAACTTAAAACAGATTTGCGTGAAATCAAGAATGTAAAAAAGAATTAACGAAAACAC
>OY744522.1:16597399-16629899 GCA_963556195.1 Sepiola atlantica | reverse complement strand
TGTGATAACAGTTTCTTAGATTATGATGTTACAACACATGTCCACATCTTAAATTCAAAACAGTTTTCTAATGTACCAATTGGCAAAATAAATTTACATTTTTGATAACAGTTTCTTAGATTATGATGTTACAACACATGTCCACATCTTAAATTCAAAACAGTTTTCTAATGTACCAATTGCCAAAATAAATTTACATTTGTGATAACAGTTTCTTAGATTATGATGTTACAACACATGTCAACATCTTAAATTCAAAACAGTTTTCTAATGTACCAATTGGCAAAATAAATTTACATTTGTGATAACAGTTTCTTAGATTATGATGTTACAACACATGTCAACATCTTAAATTCAAAACAGTTTTCTAATGTACCAATTGCCAAAATAAAATTACATTTGTGATAACAGTTTCTTAGATTATGATGTTACAACACATGTCAACATCTTAAATTCAAAACAGTTTCTAATGTACCAATTGTCAAAATAAATTTACATTTGTGATAACAGTTTCTTAGATTATGATTTTACAACACATGTCAACATCTTAAATTCAAAACAGTTTTCTAATGTACCAATTGCCAAAATAAATTTACATTTGTGATAACAGTTTCTTAGATTATGATGTTACAACACATGTCAACATCTTAAATTCAAAACAGTTTTCTAATGTACCAATTGCCAAAATAAATTTACATTTGTGATAACAGTTTCTTAGATTATGATGTTACAACACATGTCAACATCTTAAATTCAAAACAGTTTTCTAAGGTACTTATTGCCAAAACACATTTACATTTGTGATAACAGTTTCTTAGATTATGATGTTACAACACATGTCAACATCTTAAATTCAAAACAGTTTTCTAAGGTACTTATTGCCAAAACACATTTACATTTGTGATAACATGTCTCCAGATGCCCCCCCCGCCAAATATATATTTGTAAAAAACAGTTTTCTAAAGGAACTATTGTCAAAATACATTTAAATTTATGATAACATTTCTCCCAGATAGCAACCATCCCCCCAAATATATATTTGTAAAAACAGTTTACTAAGGTACTATTGTCAAAACACATTTACGTTTGTGATAAAATTCATCGGGTAATAATTGTCCAAACAAATGTATATTTTCCAGAACATGTTTTTGGAGTACTAATCGCAAAACACATTTACGAAATTATATTTGTGAACATAGTTTCCTTATGTATGTCACAACACATTTATATTTTTGATAACAGATCCCAGGGAATAATTATCCAAACAAACACGGATTTTAAGAGATTTGTAACACTTACCATTTGATGAAGAGGTTTTTCCTCGAAATATATTATGGAACACAGTCACATACATTAAATCACTCTGTAGAAGTCATGACTAATCAAGTAAGATTTACTATAAAAAAATAACTTGTCTTCCTTCTCAACACTGACATTTCCATTTCTTGCATTGTGATAGCCCTCTAATATTCCTATATATACCTATACATACACACACACGCCCCCTCCATATATATATATATATATATATATATATATATATATATATATATATATATATATATATATATATATATATATATATAATTATTTCCACAATCAGACAACGCCGCAGAATATAACTACCCTTTTTTTTATACTCGCTAGGACGATGTCATCCAACAAGCTAACCCAGCGAGCAAATAAATATTAGATTTTTTTAATGTAACATAATATATATAATTATTTCATACATTCCACAATCGGCTTTTACCGCGGTTTTCTTACTTCTTTTGTTAGTTAATAACCTTTGTAGTATGTGGCAAGGTGGCTCAGTGGTAGAGTGCTCGCTTCACATGCAAGTGGCTTCGGTTTCGAATCCTGTGTTCGGATATGTTCTATTGATGAGCCCAAAGGAGGGTGAAACTCGAGTCGATGACTTACGGTTTGTGGCTTTCATGAGTTGTTTCATGGTTACGGCGTTGTCTGATTGTGGTAATACACACACCCACACACACACATATATATATATATATTTGGCAGAGCAGTTAAGAAAACTTCTTAGCCACCATTGTCAAAACACATTTACGTTTCTTAAATTTGATCCTTTTACAATTTTTTAAATAATTTAACTTCAGAAGTCACCCTAACCCTAATCCTAATACCATAACCCTAATCCTAACACCATAACCCTAATCCTAATACCACATTAATTCGATTCACTACGCTACTTAAAATATCATCGATGCTGTAAAATCAATTTTATTTACAAAATATTTGTAAAATTACACTTCGAAGGGCACGTAGTACCGGGAATATAAATAGTTATTCCTATGTGCGTGAAACTAAGGGAGGTAATTCAGTTATCTCGGGTAATACTTATAAAAAATTATTTTGATTTGTGAAAACAGTGTTTTTATGTACCAATTGTCAGCACATATTTTCATAGTGATAAGAATTTTCTCATGGAATACTTATCAATGTAAATGTAGACTTGTACTAATGGTCAAACCTAGTTCAAATTTGTGACAACAGTTTTCTGGGTACTCTTATAGATAACGCACCATGTTTCCGTGACTTCGCGTCGTCAACTTTCGGGCAGGTTACGGAAGCGTTCGAGAGTTGACGAGGCGAAAACTGCCAAACACTAAATTGAAGACTGGCAGCCGATACATTACGACGAAGAAAACCAAACTAAAATACATATATAAAAACTATAGCTAAACAAATGTTATTAATTAGATGTTTATTTTTGTTTGTTTGTGGTCAAATGAACCTTTGTTAATCAAATGTTTTCAAATAAGTTTTTTTATTTGTGCATCGGAACGTTTCAAAAGATGTTTTGTTTGATTTGTTAACCAAATGTTTTTTTATTTTTTTCAACGTTTTTTTTTTACATTTAAAAAAAAAATCACTTAATCCTTCGTGAGAATTTTCTCACGAAGGATTAATTGATTAACGATCTACCGGATTAATTGATTAAAGATCCACCGAAAGGGAGGGAGGATGATGGATCAAACGAAACTATTGGAAAATGACTCAGATAGACAAACGGATAACGAATAAAGAACAATAAACGGACTTCCCATGCGTCTGTGGACGGAAATCTAACTCTAAAAAAGAATGAAGATTCATCGAAGCAAGATGGGATGTGCTTCTCACCCAATGACTCATAAGCAGCGCTCTGTTATCACAGATAAGACGTCGGAAAACCAAGGCCAGGACGCAACCCACAGTGCTGAGGATATCCATGCAGTTGCGTCAGAGAGTGAGATGAAACTTCCCAAAATAAAATTCCCTACCGGCCAGCAGTTCGGAAGAATGGTGCATGCTTGACCATACAATAAGCAATGCACTACATAAAGAATTAGACAGAAAAAAATGTGATCAACGGTTGGAAAAATGTGATTTGTATGACATTGTATGGTGAAAAAAGAAATCTACTAAACCATCAGTTAAGAAAAACAGACGACAGAGGGAGATGGAAAACTTAAGAAATAAGGAGGCTCTGGACAAAAAGGAATATCACATGGTGGTATAATAGAAAGTGTCCACTGTAAAACTATCTCTATGAGAGGAAAATATTTTTTTTTATTTATTTAAAATTATTTATGAATTATCTCCCTTGAGCTATTTGGATAATGCAGGAATGTTATTTATTTAAGTATTTATTTATATTTATTTTATTTATTTATTTAGCTATTTATTTTATTTATTCTAATTTATTTATTTATTAATTTTTTTCACTTCGATATAAGAGAACGTTTTCATACAACAAAGACGTAAGACGCCAAGCCGTTAAACACAAAAACAGTCGAGACGCTGAGTCATCAAACGACACGTGAGACGCTAAGCCGTTGAAAAGGCAGTTGTTTTGATTTCATTGAACTGTTAGATTGTAATGCAATTCAGATAATGGAGCCTCAAACGAGTGAAGGGGGGGACCGATACGCAAAAAAAGCCGTCGAGAGAAAGGCCCTGAAAAGATGCGTATTTTCTTCTAATGACCCGACATTGTCTGGAGGTTGAAATGAAGTATTCCACCAGTAAAAAAGCCGAGAATATATATATATATATATATATATATATATATATATATATATATATATATATATATAAGCAATGTAAGCTTTTTCTTCCAAACAACAATATCTTCTGTTATCAGCTCACTTCATAGCGAGTTTCTGCTACTGTTCCGATAGCTAGTTTCATTCTATACATATATAAATCGGACTAAAATACATATATAAAAATAAAGAACGAACAAACCATAGCTAAACAACTGTTATTAATTAGATGTTTATTTATTAAAAAATAAATAAAGGAACCTTTGTTAATCAAATGTTTTTAAATAAGTTTTTATTTTATTTTTTCACCGGAAATTTTCAAAAGATGATTTTGTTTGATTTGTTAAGCAAATGTTTTTGTTATCTTAAATTTTTTTTTCAACGTTTTTTTTTTTTTTTTTACATTTTTTTCTCCAAAAACTCAATTAGTCGTTCTGGAGATTCAACGAGCTGACATAGATTATAGAAATTCATTTTTTTTTTTTTTATTGAACGCGATTAATTTCTTCCAAAAGTTATCGGCTGCTTGGTTAATCGTTTCGTCAACTCTCGGGCGATTCCGAGACCTGTCCGAACGTTGACGACGCGAAGTCACGGAAACATGATGCAGCAACTATAAGAGTACCGTTTTCTAATATTCTAATTACCAAAACAAATATAAACATCATCAATTTCAAACAGTTTTATTAAGGACTAATTATCACAACACATTTACATTTGTGATAACAGTTCTCAGGTAATACTTGTCCAAGCAAATGTATATTTATATAGATAATTTATAAGAAGCGATTACAATGTGGGTATTATTATTATTTTGATTTTTTGCCTCGTTTCACTATCACTAGATGGTGGGGTCCGTATAACAATATTCCTGGGAAAATCTCTTCCTCAAATAATGCTCAACTATGTTCTTATAACGCACGAAAGATGACTGTTTGAAATAGTTCTGCAGGGAATAATGCGATCTAGGTACTATTAGGTAATTTATATTTGTGAAAATAGTTTTTTGGGGTACTAATTTGTCAAAACGCATTTACATTTGTGATAATAGTTTTCTTAGATTACAATTGTCAAAAAAATGTGAATATCTAAAATTTTGATAATAAAAAATAAATACGAAAAAAAAAAATATAATAAAGTTGCTTACCAGAGATCATAAATTTCCGTTGGCATTCCCAAAACACAAGCAAACAAGTCAAAGAATGCCAAAGCTTCAATAAAATAATGCGAAGTCGAGACCCGCTTGAGACGACGATGGTAGATGATGATCACCAGCAGGTTGCCTGGAGTGCCAACAAACATAAGTATGGCCACAAATAAGATAACTGGCCAGTAAAGTTGAGCTTCAGTAGCGTTCATTTGCGCCAAGGTCAGGTTGCTCGCCATCTACAAAAAAAGAGAGGATAAAATGCATTCGGTTTAGAGTTATTCTTCTTTACAATCGTATAAACACACGTAAGTATCTATGTAATAATACGCTAAGGCAGTTCAAGTTCATGCGTACGTTATCACCTTTCACACAAATTTAAAAAATGTGATCGACCGATGATGATTTTTTTCCTTCTTTTTGACTGCGTTATCCTCAAACAAGACAAGTTGCCACTGTAGACGTAATGGGCTACTGAGAGTTAAGGTAACATTTTAGGAGGTCATCCTAAATTGGGAGTTGTGCAGCTATATGTTTGTTGATATTAGTTTTAAATTTCTGTACGTCGGTACAGTCGGGGAACAGAAAACAGAGAGAGAGAGAGAGAAAAAGAAAGAAAGAGAGAGTGTGTGTGTGAGAGAGAGAGAGAGAGGGAGAGAGATAGAGAGAGAGAGAGAGAGAGAGAGAGAGAAATAAGCTATTGGAGTCGAAGGCTCTCAAGCATTCGGAGACCTCCACAGTGAATGGATGGGATTTGGCAGATTGTCGGGTTGGTCTAGTGAATTTACGTCGAGGGGGCACCAGAGCAGCAAGTTCATCAGAGCACACTCCATTGAAGTACTTGTAAAACAAGCACAAGATTACAACATTGCGGCAATAGGACAGAGGCTGGAGCTTGATGGATATTGAGGGACCTATTAGGTTGGCGACTTTTTTTTGGACCTTGTCTAAGAGGGAGAGACTAGTGAATGATGCCCCAGCCAAGATGTGGCAACAATACTCCATGCATGGGCTTTGTAGTGATATAGGGTAATGTCAGGTGTGAGGAGTTTACTAGCACGGTAGAGGGAGCCCACCTTCTTTGCGGCAGCCTTGGCAATATTTTCGATGTATTTATTCCAATTCATGTTATCTGTGAAAGTTAGGCCGAGGAGTTTGAATGATGAACTCTCAGGTAGGGTGTTATTTGCCATGGCAATCGGTGGTTGAAGAGGTTTCTTATCGTTGTTGAAGGAAAGGAGCCTTGTCTTCGCAGCATTTAATGTTACCATCCATTTATGACTCCATTCCACTACAGACTGGATTAAATGTTCATTAATATGAAGGTTAACAATTTCGACTTTCATAAATAAAAAATAAAAAAGGGGATTCAATTATCTAACAGTGAAACAAAAACAGGGGACCTTAATTTAAGCATGACATATTAAAATGGGGATCATCAGCTGTTTACCATGTAACTGTTTCGGAGATTTAAAAACAGGACAGTTATAATATTCATGGTTTTCCAATGGTACTGATCAAACGACCACTTCCCCAATAATCAAATGTAGAAATAATCCAGCTTAAATTCCACTAATATATACATAAAATAATAATAATAATAATAATAATAATAATAATAATATATTACCCTTAAGACTACCGTGTGATATGATAATTTACATATCAAATAACATTAATTATACTACTACTACTACTACTACTACTACTACTACTACTACTACTATCAAAACACTACACCCAAGAACTATTCTGCGATATGGTAGCTAGTAATAAAATTATATAGGAATAAAAGTTGCATTGAAAAAAGAGAGAGAGCTTAAGTACCTTATATATACGCTAAGGCATTTCGTGTTCGTACGTAAGTTATTACATTTTACACTTATTTGAAAAAGTGAGATCGTCCGATCGCCACCAAAAATGAAATGCAAAAAGTTAATGAGAAATAGCTAATGTAGCGGTTTGCCCAAAATTAAAACTTTACCCATTCTAAACCGAATGATTCCAAAATCGAATAGACCATAATAAATAGGATTCCAAAAAATAATAAATAGGATTCTGTCGCCAAATCAGTTTTAAAGGCATACTCTTTACATTTATTAAACTAATAAGTTTAATAAATTTACTTGTTACAATTTTAAATACGTAAATTCACAAAGTGAAATTCGTTTTATTTAAAAAAAACCAAAAAACTTACCTGACCATTATTTTTTAAGGTGAGAAAAAGTATATTATTTATTTTACAAATATTCAAATTGTTACAAAGTATAGACAACTTTTAAAGGGAAAATATTCGTTTTACGTATGTAAAAAAAACAATTAGCTGACAAGTAGAGAAGACGGTAATAATAGGAAGACAAAGTTTCATTCTAACATTTAAAACAACTTTATCGAGTCGTCTTCGTTAACATGTGTATACAAAGAGAATGAAAGAGAAGAGTGTTAGTAAAGTGAATACGTCCGTAAGTATGGACGAAGACAAAAGGTTAGAAAGTCCACGTAGTGTTAAATAAATGTCCCGTTAGTAGGGAAGAGAGAAGAGTTCATATATGACGGATAGGATGAATGTCCTGTTTGTAAAAAAAAAAACAAGGAAAAGAGTTCATATATGAGAATGTTTGTAGAGTACACAAGTGTTGAAGTCACGCCGTGTGTGTGTTATATTAACTCCACGTGTGTGCGGCTGTAGTAGCCATGTTGGATCCTTGGAGCCTCTTGTCGAATCTTAGAGCCAGACGGCTCGGGGGTAGGGGCGTCTCAAGAGAGGAAGTTGGACTGAACAACGTGGAGTTGTTGACAGTGTCGTGTCCTGGCCAAGAACAGGGAAGTAAACAGTGTGTTACCCCTTTTATAATCACTTGCCAGGTGCTCAACTCACCTGAGAGATGGCCTCTGATTGAGCAAGGCAGAAAGGAAGATAAATGCTTGCACCAATCAGCGCCGAGCTTAGAAATTAAGCATAGATTCAAAATCGTTAACCGCTGCTGCTGCTGCTGCTGCTGTTTTGGTCGTTTGTAGTAGTTGTTACAGATAAGAAACAGTGGAATTTCCACGGGGCCCTCCTAGTTTTATTTAATTATAGGAATTACTGAAATGCTATATTTCACTTCAAAACAAACAAACAAAAACTAAATTAACGGGATCCATATCCATAAGCCTTTGGTGAATACATTTGTATTTAATAACAAGACCTCCAGGGTCTAGACGAGCAGTTACCCTTCGGGTCAGAAGTCGTGTAGAATAAAACATCATAAATGATGTCTTCCCCCCTCTTTCTGGTTTGATATATGGCGTCATAATTTTGTGACGCCATCTACTGCTCATGATGACCCCATCTCTGTTTAAAACGACGACGTTATCACGTAATGACATCATCACTTTGCACGGCTTATCGCACCTCTGTTTAAACGGATGATGTCACAAAACAATGCACGGGGACAAGGTAACAAAGAGGACACACGGAGTTTTAACAGTTTTATACTAGACCCCCTAGCACTTCTTGCTGATTCTCTCTCCTCCGACATGGAGCACGCATTGGAATGGGTAAAAAGTGGCTTGTTAAAACCAAGCTTCTCTCTTTTCACCACCATCGCTCGGATTCTCATTTTGCCTCACTTGAAATGAATGGTCCTCTATTCGAGTAAGTCTTTCGCAGATCTGAAATGGAAGACTTTCCTTATTTTGTCCTTTACTTCTCACATTTCATGAGCGATGTTTCTGACAAAGGGGGAAGAATTGCTGTTTTTGACCTTGAAGTAGTTTATTATTTCTTTAGCTCCTTACTTTAAGTGGTTTCATGCCTTTTCTGGAGCGACTTCCATAATAAAAAAAATTTGATGCTAAGGTCGCCAGAAAAATGGTTGAATCATTTTACCAGAAAGGAGCTGACTCCTGATGCAATCGTCTACCTGTCTAAGATTCAGATACGTCCAAACATAAAGTATTGCTGCCCCATTCTTGGGGAGGTGCCACTCAGAGTATTTTTTCTTTTCGTGACAGAGCACACATTTACTTTGCAATATAGTGGGGTGTGATCTTTTCTCTTCTCTGCAGCCCTTTTTTTCGCAAAAGAGACGTTGCTAGTCTTTCTCTAAACTATCGTTATTTCCGTGGAAGGTGCACAAATCAGCTCCAATCTCTATTACCTGTAAAACATTCACAACAAGAACTCATCTCGTTATAACTACTGCAAAGAACTTTTCTTCTCCCTCTGTGTACCTGAAACCAAACAGAACTTCCATGAACAAAGTTTCTTTCCAATAACTACCCCTCTGTGAACACAGTAACACAGGACGGCTTCCTTGCTGACTACAGCATAGTTGTATTCATGTCTAATGTCAACAAATATTTCCTAAGTAATTAAATCCCGTCCTCAATCCTCTCATAGCATTGTTCATCATCTAACTGACAATCTCATTAATCTAGAATGGATTTTACATCTACTGCACCAATTACTCAGAAGGAAGAGGTTCTGTCTGTGGGTGAACCTCACTCCGACAGAGAAAGGTCTGGTTGAAACGGCTGGTCGAAAAAGTGTAATACGATCGTTTGCCTGGGAGAGTAACTTGGTATGTGTGCACCTTTAGGACTTTTCTGGAAGGGTTCTTTCGTCCTGACACGCCACTAGCACACCAGCTCCCCGAGAACCGATCGTTACATTCCTTTAATAAGGAAGTGTTTATACCCGTTTGTAGGGAATTTTGTCTGGATACACGGCGGCGTCATTAGGCGTCATTGGCGTCATTAATTCTCTCCTGAGAATTAATCATCTTCTGGCTCGGACTATCAAAGATTTAAGGCTTTTAATGAGGGATATTACTTCATATATAGAAAAATATTATTTATTTTTGCATTCCGAATAAAAACATAAAAACTCGAAGTTGAGTTGGGCTGCTGGCTCGGGACACGCGCTCGTCCCGCAAAATGAAAACACCAAACTGATTTCAAACCTCTAGCTGCAGACAAAGCGAGAGGGAGACGGAGGGAGAGAAAGATGAATAAAGAAAAAAACCTATAGTCACCAGTGTTTTTCAGATTCAATATATATCGGGTGACAGTCTGTTTGATCTTTGACCTCCGAAAGTCATCTATTTCAAACGTAGACATTTAAGTTGTCATATTAATCGCACCCAGCGACTAAAGAAAGTTAAAAAAAACAAACTTGAATTGAATTCGCCATGTTCAATGACACAATAACACCCATTCGATTCTACACATCTCCCTCGGAGTACAAAGAATGTCTGGCGAAAGGCTTTCAAATGTGAGGATCCCCAGCTCCCACAAATGGGTCACTATCCTTTCCATAAAAAGGATAGTGAATCAGTATTATAACTTAAATGATAACGTGGTGTAGGTCTGGGGTGTTGATAGGCATCACGTTTGAAATGCGACTGCAATTAGTTTGATAATTCCATGTTTGGGATTAAAACTTAAATTGTAAACATTGGATTTTTTTTATTTTGAAGTATGTCGATTGAGCAATGTATTAAAAATAATTACAGAATTACGCTACCGATTGACAGAGACTCAGGAAAAACATTAGAGAAGACTTGATGATGGAAGTAAGCAGATATTCTGTGTTTGCACCCTTTCCCAGCTGGGGTTTGGGGAGTTGGCTTTAACTATGAAGCAGAGTGTGCAAAAATTGTAAGCTATATATATATATATATATATATATATATATATATATATATATATATATATATATATATATATATATAATAATAATAGTAATAATAATAATAATAATAATAATAATAATAATAATAATAATAATAATAATAATAATAATAATAATAATAAGAGGAGACTTGTTGTCACTCAGACTCCAGGAAATACCACTGGTTATCGTCGGTGAGCAATCACTGACGATGATCTGTGTGAGAACTCCTAGTGAGTACAAATAATAATAATAATAATCCAGGTAAAACATCCACAGGGTAGTAATCCAAAAAAATTCAACTGGGTTAATAAAAAGTGCTCAATATCAAATAGAGCTTTTATATATGATTATTATTATTTACACAGACATGTACAAAATCTGCGACACTGACATGCCGATGTTATCGATCAACAGCATTTAGAAACTGAGATCTCACCAGGCAGAGTTAGAATCCGATCTTAACCTTATATCATAGTCGGAAAGAATATATATATATATATATATATATATATATATATATATATATATATATATATATACGTAGATTATTTGTTATTGTCTTTTTTTCTGACGACAGTGACCGGTGTTCTTTTACGATGCGTTTTTATTTTTCGCTACCCTGAGTATTTTGTTATTATTATTTTTGAAGAATATGCAAATGAGCGCATTTTTCCTTTTTCTTTTAAAAAATTCACCCTCAATCGGACGAGTCATCAATTGTATAGATAGATTTAGAAAAAAAAATTAATTCATAAACCAATTTATAAATTAATTATAAAAATCTGTATACAACAAATTGATTTATAAATTAATTAATTGATTAAAAATTTCTCTCTCTCATATATATATATATATATATATATATATATATATATATATATCCAAAATATTCTTATTGCAGGTAATAATAATTTAAAGTTTATTTATAAATATTGTTATAAAGACATTAAAGTTGAGCACTGTCCGAGGAGATTAAAAGTAGACTGTCACTTAGCTATAAAACAACCCTCTCGATTGTCTACTCTCTGCTGCCAGCGTTCTTAATGGAACAAATAGAAATTAATTTACTCTTAATCACGTGGTAGTTCCCGGTAGCCGTGGGATAGAGCGATAGCTTACGGAGTCTATGCTGATTCTGTAAACTGGATTCGCGCCCTACGCCGTATATATATATATATATATATATATATATATATACAAAAAGCTGGAAAGTGGTAGTGGAAGAGGGCTTCACTTTGAGGTAGAGAAGTGGTAGGGGAATGAAGGAATATGTTTAATGGAAGTGAAATTTACGTTGGTAGGATGTATGGGGGTGTTAAAAAATGATTAATGGAAGATAAGTAGTGAGTGTGTAGAAGAAAGGGAGTTTGAATAAAATTGTGTGAATAAAATTGTGTGAATAAAGGTAGTAAGAATGAACGTTGGGGTTACTTCCGAAAAGAAGAGAGAAAGGACAAATAGAAGAAAAAGGAAATGAGGAGAAAGACAGTAGATAAAGAAAGAGCATACTTGGAAGGAGTTGAAAGTGATGGATATAGATGGAGAAAGTGTTTACGAAAGTAGACGATGAGTAAAAATAAAGTAGAGTTTGAAATGAAGTCATTGGATTTTTATCCACATCCAAAATTTATATTCTGTTCGCCTATCACACGGAACTGCTTGAAAGAAGTCGGTTTTTGACCAATGTGTTTTTGTTAAATCGGACTAGGCTTGCCTGCACGAGTTGTCTTTCTTAAGTTTCGTGAGAGATTGACGAATTAATTTGTTAAATCATCTATTGTAAGCAAATGATTACGTCATGCAACAAAAGTTAAAGATTTTCCAATTCAAAAGTAACTCAGTGGAAACGTCGTACAATTGTTTTTTAAGCAATACACACAGGTTCACTAGTTTCGGGTTAGGGTTAGGGTTAGGGTTAGGGTTATGTACTTAAATCTTGTATCGACCTTATCAGAATCAGGTTGTCAACTGTATTCGGATGAAAGGTTAAATTGTCTGAAAATCTTCGGACACACAATCTGTTTAATTTAATTACTGGCCCCTTTCTATCTGGAGAGACAATGAGCATCCTCTGAATGAGTGCGTGTGTGTGATATTATTGACCAGTGGGGGGGGGGGGGGCGAACGGTTGGGGGGTAAATGATTCACCAACTCACACAAAGACGATTGGAAATGGGATGTACAATCAACAAGGAGTGGTCCGTTTCTATTGTTCAGAGGCGACGGCTTGTCGGTGACTAAGATAAAAAGACCAGATATAAGATATTATGACGTCAATAAATTAATTTTACGGCAGACGACAGTTTACGGCAAAAAGTTGTCGAGTTTGAGACTCGGAGAGAAAACGACCAGTTGGGATTCAACCTGAACAGAGAGCTGATTGAGGCGGATTAGACCGAGAAAGCGACGAGACGACTATCAACGGACAACGTCTGAGGGGACATTTTTTCACGCTGACTATATCACACATGCACCCCGAACTCAATTGAGTAGTACGAAACCATTGGGCCACATGTGCACGAGGAAAAGTTTATAGTAAAGTAAGGGTTACACATTCTCCAACCACACTTTTCAATCAAGTATTGCACGGCAAGGAGAATATCTAAGACGACGGAAAGTTTAACCATAGACTGGAAGTTAATATCTTCGGCTGCATATCTTATGTTTCTCTAGTTGAGGTTCAAACATTATGTTCCCTTGAGTCATGCTTAAAATGGCAACAGAGATTTGCAGTGAATGATTAACAATATATAATGTGAGTGCATTTGAATTAGATAAAAAATAATTCGACATCAAATAATAAGGTTTATTGTCACTCAAATTCCAGGGAAAGCCAATGGCCGTTATTAGTTAGAATTCAATGACTCAAGAGCAGGGGAAATATGGGAAGAGCTGTTAATACTCAGATTCCAGGGAACACCACTTTTTGTTGTCAGTGAGCGATCACTGGTAATGACTTGTGAGAGAACTCCCAGTAAGTAAAAAAAAAAATAATAATGGACGATTTACGTAATAAAAGCACGACACTGATACAGCTGAAATATTAAGGAAAATCCTCGAGTGCAGAAACCAATTCACATAACGAGGCAACGCCGACTAACCACAGGTAAGTACTACAAACATATAGAAAAAATTACATGAAACCAAGAGAACTGAAACTTCCCCTCCCATCCAAATAAAAAACGGTGGCACCAGTATCGTTTTATACCACACAAAATGGTCGTGAAGGGTCAAGGAGGATCGAAGGATCGAGGTGGGAGACCACCATCTAGGAAAAAGGTGCGAATAGTACTGGAACGTAGGTTTATTGTACGTAAAATTCCAGAGAAAGACAACGGTCCCTATTTTACTTGCCTCCGCACGAGGGCAGAGTTAGATATCAAGTATATTTTTATGTGGGGAAATCCAGCTCCCCCCAAAATTGGAACAAAAATATTGGGACAATAATAACAATTAGTCTAGAAGATTTTCTCCTTCACTGACTGAGGACAGAACAGATTAAGTGTAGTATCAGAACAAATACTACACTTTCATCCTAGCCAAGGAGGCTAGCGAGGAATAAAATGTAAACGGCAGTTGCAATAATGAAAACAATTATTAAAAGAGGCGGAGAGTGTTGGAAATCTGGGAAACTTGCTGTCACTCACACTCCAGAGAACACCATTTGATATTGCTAGTGAGCGATCACTGTGAAAACTCTATTGACTAAATAATAATAATAATGATGATAATTGTAATAATAAGATATAAGATATAAGATATAAGATATATAAGATAGCAGCAACAGAAAGAAAGACTGAGACGATATAGATACAAATCAGAACAGCAAAAACAGAACAGGACCTTTGAAAACAATGAAAGCAGTTTTACAAAAACGTAAACGGAGAACAAACAACAACAGAACAACCGGACCCGACACAAACAAAATATTTCTGGAGCAAGATATGAGGAAAGCCTAAAACACACAACAAAAATGCCAAGTGGCGGAAAAACATGAAAAATTAACTACAGGAAATGAAAAAAGGAACAGAAACAGACATTAAGGAAGAAACGATTAAGACAGCCCAAAGGAAAATGGTAAACCGGAAAGCATCCGGCCACGATAGAATACATGCATACTGGTTTTAAAAATTCACAACCCTACATGGAAGGCTAGCGCAGAAACCGAAAGGATGTATCCACAAAACAGACGTACCAGAGTGGATGACCAAAGGAAGGACAACGCTAATACAAAATATTGCCAAAAAATAACGATCCCAAGCAACTACAGACCAATAATCTGTTTACCAACAATGTGGAAAATACTAACGGCACAACTTAGAGAAAAAATTTACCAATCCCCGAACAATCGTGAACTGCTACTCGAAAAACAAAAAGAATACCGGAAATGGAAACGAGATCGCCTACACATAGATCCTGAATGAGGTACCAAGCAGAAAAAAGAACATATCCATGGCATGGATTGACTACAAAATAGCTTACGACAGAATCTCTCAAGCATGGATAATTTAATGATTAAAATTATACAAAATACCTGACAGGATTATTAATCTAATTAAGAAAGCAATGGGAACATGGAGACTGGAACTGACAGCCGGAGGACAACACCTGACTGAGATAAAAATACAGAGAGACATTTTCCAAGGAGACTCTCTATCACCACTACTGTTTATAATAGCTATGATGCCACTCAACTACATACTCAGAAAATGTGATGCCGGATACAAGTTTACAGACACAGGACAAAGAATAAACCACCTGATGTACATGGACGACCTGAAACTATTCGCAAAAGGCAAAAGGGAACTGGAAAATCTGATAAATGCGACCAGAATCTTCAGTCAGGACATTCAAATGGAATTCGGAATGAAAAAGTGGACACTACTAGAGATGAAAAGAGGAAACTGGAGACGACAGAGGGCATGGAACTTCCCAACAAAGAGGAGATGAGGATACTAGGCGAACAGAGGGCATGAAACTGCCCAACAAAGAGGAGATGAGGATACTAGGCGAACAGAGGGCATGAAACTGCCCAACAAAGAGGAGATGAGGATACTAGGCGAACAGAGGGCATGAAACTGCCCAACAAAGAGGAGATGAGGATACTAGGCGAACAGAGGGCATGAAACTGCCCAACAAAGAGGAGATGAGGATACTAGGCGAACAGAGGGCATGAAACTGCCCAACAAAGAGGAGATGAGGATACTAGGCGAACAGAGGGCATGAAACTGCCCAACAAAGAGGAGATGAGGATACTAGGCGAACAGAGGGCATGAAACTGCCCAACAAAGAGGAGATGAGGATACTAGGCGAACAGAGGGCATGAAACTGCCCAACAAAGAGGAGATGAGGATACTAGGCGAACAGAGGGCATGAAACTGCCCAACAAAGAGGAGATGAGGATACTAGGCGAACAGAGGGCATGAAACTGCCCAACAAAGAGGAGATGAGGATACTAGGCGAACAGAGGGCATGAAACTGCCCAACAAAGAGGAGATGAGGATACTAGGCGAACAGAGGGCATGAAACTGCCCAACAAAGAGGAGATGAGGATACTAGGCGAACAGAGGGCATGAAACTGCCCAACAAAGAGGAGATGAGGATACTAGGCGAACAGAGGGCATGAAACTGCCCAACAAAGAGGAGATGAGGATACTAGGCGAACAGAGGGCATGAAACTGCCCAACAAAGAGGAGATGAGGATACTAGGCGAACAGAGGGCATGAAACTGCCCAACAAAGAGGAGATGAGGATACTAGGCGAACAGAGGGCATGAAACTGCCCAACAAAGAGGAGATGAGGATACTAGGCGAACAGAGGGCATGAAACTGCCCAACAAAGAGGAGATGAGGATACTAGGCGAACAGAGGGCATGAAACTGCCCAACAAAGAGGAGATGAGGATACTAGGCGAACAGAGGGCATGGAACTGCCCAACAAAGAGGAGATGAGGATACTAGGCGAACAGAGGGCATGAAACTGCCCAACAAAGAGGAGATGAGGATACTAGGCGAACAGAGGGCATGAAACTGCCCAACAAAGAGGAGATGAGGATACTAGGCGAACAGAGGGCATGAAACTGCCCAACAAAGAGGAGATGAGGATACTAGGCGAACAGAGGGCATGAAACTGCCCAACAAAGAGGAGATGAGGATACTAGGCGAACAGAGGGCATGAAACTGCCCAACAAAGAGGAGATGAGGATACTAGGCGAACAGAGGGCATGAAACTGCCCAACAAAGAGGAGATGAGGATACTAGGCGAACAGAGGGCATGAAACTGCCCAACAAAGAGGAGATGAGGATACTAGGCGAACAGAGGGCATGAAACTGCCCAACAAAGAGGAGATGAGGATACTAGGCGAACAGAGGGCATGAAACTGCCCAACAAAGAGGAGATGAGGATACTAGGCGAACAGAGGGCATGGAACTGCCCAACAAAGAGGAGATGAGGATACTAGGCGAACAGAGGGCATGAAACTGCCCAACAAAGAGGAGATGAGGATACTAGGCGAACAGAGGGCATGAAACTGCCCAACAAAGAGGAGATGAGGATACTAGGCGAACAGAGGGCATGAAACTGCCCAACAAAGAGGAGATGAGGATACTAGGCGAACAGAGGGCATGAAACTGCCCAACAAAGAGGAGATGAGGATACTAGGCGAACAGAGGGCATGGAACTTCCCAACAAAGAGGAGATGAGGATACTAGGCGAACAGAGGGCATGAAACTGCCCAACAAAGAGGAGATGAGGATACTAGGCGAACAGAGGGCATGAAACTGCCCAACAAAGAGGAGATGAGGATACTAGGCGAACAGAGGGCATGAAACTGCCCAACAAAGAGGAGATGAGGATACTAGGCGAACAGAGGGCATGAAACTGCCCAACAAAGAGGAGATGAGGATACTAGGCGAACAGAGGGCATGAAACTGCCCAACAAAGAGGAGATGAGGATACTAGGCGAACAGAGGGCATGAAACTGCCCAACAAAGAGGAGATGAGGATACTAGGCGAACAGAGGGCATGGAACTGCCCAACAAAGAGGAGATGAGGATACTAGGCGAACAGAGGGCATGAAACTGCCCAACAAAGAGGAGATGAGGATACTAGGCGAACAGAGGGCATGGAACTGCCCAACAAAGAGGAGATGAGGATACTAGGCGAACAGAGGGCATGAAACTGCCCAACAAAGAGGAGATGAGGATACTAGGCGAACAGAGGGCATGAAACTGCCCAACAAAGAGGAGATGAGGATACTAGGCGAACAGAGGGCATGAAACTGCCCAACAAAGAGGAGATGAGGATACTAGGCGAACAGAGGGCATGAAACTGCCCAACAAAGAGGAGATGAGG
The DNA here is from genome assembly GCA_963556195.1 of Sepiola atlantica. Lineage (NCBI taxonomy): Eukaryota > Metazoa > Mollusca > Cephalopoda > Sepiida > Sepiolidae > Sepiola > Sepiola atlantica. The sequence continues at coordinate 16,611,692 of OY744522.1, read as the reverse complement.
ATACTAGGCGAACAGAGGGCATGAAACTGCCCAACAAAGAGGAGATGAGGATACTAGGCGAACAGAGGGCATGGAACTGCCCAACAAAGAGGAGATGAGGATACTAGGCGAACAGAGGGCATGAAACTGCCCAACAAAGAGGAGATGAGGATACTAGGCGAACAGAGGGCATGGAACTGCCCAACAAAGAGGAGATGAGGATACTAGGCGAACAGAGGGCATGAAACTGCCCAACAAAGAGGAGATGAGGATACTAGGCGAACAGAGGGCATGGAACTGCCCAACAAAGAGGAGATGAGGATACTAGGCGAACAGAGGGCATGAAACTGCCCAACAAAGAGGAGATGAGGATACTAGGCGAACAGAGGGCATGGAACTGCCCAACAAAGAGGAGATGAGGGCGCTAGGCGAACAGAGGGCATGAAACTGCCCAACAAAGAGGAGATGAGGATACTAGGCGAACAGAGGGCATGAAACTGCCCAACAAAGAGGAGATGAGGATACTAGGCGAACAGAGGGCATGGAACTGCCCAACAAAGAGGAGATGAGGGCGCTAGGCGAACAGGAGAGCTATAAATATTTGGGAGTTATGGAAGCACACACCATCAAATCTACAGAAATGAAAGAGAAAATTGGAAAAGAATATTTACGAAGAACAAAAAACTCTTAAAAACGAAATTATATAGCAGAAATCTAGTAAAAGGAATAAACACATGGGCAATATAACTAACAAGATACGCTGGACCATTCATAAACTGGACTAAAGAAGAACTCAGGCACCTTGACCAGAGGACTAGAAAATTAATGACTATGCACAACAGACTACACACAAAAGACGATACGGACAGACTCTACATGAAAAATCGAAGTGGGAAGAGGACTGGTAAGTATAGAAGATTGTTGTGTGGAAAACTCAAAAACTAGCTAGAGAAATACATAACCCAGAACACAGAAAGGCTGATCACCGCAGCAAGAGACATTGTTCCAACGAGCAACTCGAGAAGTACCGAAACCAGAAACAAAAAAACAAGAAAAGAAAAGTGTGAAGAAAAACATGGACGCTTCATAAAACTGACAAGAGAAGAAACCAACGGAAATATCTGTGCATGGCTAAGAAAAGGACACTTGAACAAAGAAACGGAATCTTTACTGACGGCTACACAGAACAATGCGATTAGGACAAACTACATTAAAGCTAAAATAGATAAAACCCAGAAAAACAGTAAATGCAGACTGTGTGGACAAAACGATGAAACAGTAAATCATATAATAAGCGAATGCAGAAAACTACCACAAAAAGAATACAAGAACAGACATGATACAATAACTATTATTATTATTATTATTATTATTATTATTATTATTATTATTATTATTATTATTATTATTATTATTATTATTATTATTATTATTATTATTATTATTATTATTATTATTATTATTATTATTATTATTATTATTAATAATAATAATTATTATTATTATTAATAATAATAATAATTATTATTATTATTATTAATAATAATAATAATAATAATAATTATTATTATTATTATTATTATTATTATTATTATTATTATTATTATTATTATTATTATTATTATTATTGTGTAATGAAAGGGAATAAACCTTAGCGCATATTGTGTCTCAATGCCCAATGCTAGCACAGCACCAGAATAAAAAAATGGAAACACGACAAAGTCGCTCAGGTACTACACTGGAATATATGCACACTTTATGAATTGGACCACAATGAGAAGTGGTATGAGCATAAGCCAGAAGTGATACAGGAGAACGACCATGTCAAACTTCTTTGGGAATGCGCTCACAGACTGATAAGTTTCTTGAACATTCCAAACCCAACTTAATCTTCTTAAACAAAAACAAGATAACTTGCTTAATCATTGATATAGTCTGCCCCTTTCGATACCAGACGTCAGGAAAAAGAACACGAAAAATATGTCAAGATCTAAAATGGGATTTAGTTAGACTATGGAAATGTAAAGACGTAAACGTGATTCCTGTTGTAATTGGAACGCTTGGAACCATAACGAAAAGCCACCATAAATGACTTAAACAGATTGACGAGACAATTTCTTTTCCAATTCTGCAAAAGGCTTGCCTGTAGGAACGGCGAAAGTGTTAAGGTACAGCTCGAATGTTTAAGGGAATTCACTTGATGTTCAAAAATAAAAAAGAAAACTCCAAAAGTTGAGCATACTATGAAATAATAATAATAATAATAATAATAATAATAATAATAATAATAATAATAATAATAATAATAATAATAATAATAATAATAATAATAATAATAATAATCTTATGCAAATGGATGACCTGAAATTACTAGAAAAAAGAAAAGGTAAAAAAGGAAACACTAATAATTACAACTAAATTATTTCGTATTGAATTCGGGATATGGAAAATGTACATTACTTATGATGAAGAATGGAAAACTCGAAATAAATGAAGGTATGGAGCTATCCAATCAAGAAGTGATAAGATCACTTTACGAACGCGAAGATTATAAATACCTAGGTATTCTGGAAGCACACATCATCAAATTAAGGTAGATGAAACAAATAATAAAAATAGAATATGTAAGAAGAACGAGGAAAGTCAATGAAACATCGAACGAAACAAGAATTGCATAGAGATGGATGAGAACAGAACTTCCGCCCCGCGGGGGGGGGGGGGCGGTTGTTCTGTTGTGTCAACACATGTATTGATTAGCAGGTTAGATTGAAGTACTTGCCAAAGTATCTTCAGGGCTGTATTGTTTGCAGGGAGATTTCACCGTCGTCTCACATACAACGCCCGGTGGTCCTAAATGGTCACCCATCTGGTACTGGCCAGGCTCAACGTTCACACCCTACATCGTATATACTGAATAAATTATGGCCATGATATTGTAATGCTCACTTACAGAGAAAGAGGACATACATACATAGGGGGAGATACAGAAGAGGGGTAAGAAAAGATAGAGATAGGGTAAAGAAAGATATATATATATATATATATAGAGAGAGAGAGAGAGAGAGAGAGAGAGAGAGAAAGAGAGAGAGGATAAGGGAATAAATAAATATATATATATATATATATATATATATATATATAGAGAGAGAGAGAGAGAGAGAGAGAGGGAGAGGGAGAGAGAGAGTATAGGAGAAGACAGAGAGAGAGTGTAGGGAAAGGTAGAGAGAGGGAAGGAGAGAGCTGGAAGCAGAGAGTGGGAAGAAAAAAGGGACCAATTTTTATTTAATTTCAGGCCTAAAAAAAACGGTAACAGCTGAAGTCTTGTTTTGTTAACACGTCGTAAGTTGTTGCTCAGTGGATAGTGACGTCTCTCTATTCTTTTCTCTATTTATTTTAATAACAGCGGTTTTAAAATGTCCCAATGTTTTTATGCTGTCATGTATAATAAATCACAGCATAAAAAACATTGGGACATAACAATGCTTTCAGGGGTTTTATTTTTGTCTCCACCATGGAGTAGATATACATATAATGTTCCCATCCTATTCCCTATAGGGGATGGGAGCATCTCTCTCTTATTCACGGTCAAGAAAAAAACGAAAGATCCCATTAGCTTATCTGTTACGTGTCACTACCGACTTCCTCTTTATGACGCAATATCCTGATACGTAGCCCTAACTCTAACTTGACTTCTTATGGAAAAGTCTATCTTCTATCTAATCTTACGTGGAATTTTCCATTTGTAACCCTTTTTTTACACACCCAACATCTAATCTTAATAAAGGAATATACAAAACAGATATGACTGGGAACTGTGAAAACAACTACAATCTGAACTCTTCATAAACGGGACAAAAGATAAAACTCAGGAATCTCGATAAAAAGAAACCCAAGTAAACTATGCACAAAGCTCTAAACAGGGAGAATGGTGTTGACTGACTGCAAAATATAATAAAGTGACTTGTAAGTATTGAAGATTGCATATAAAATTATACTTAAAAAATTATATTAAAACAAATTATATTTAAAAAAAATATATTTATAAAAATTATATTTAAAAAAATTATATTTCAAAAAATTATATTTCAAAAAATAAAATTTAAAAAAATTATATTTAAAAAAATTATATTTAAAAAATTTTTTATTTAAAAACATTATATTAAAAAATTTTTTTTTTTAATTATAATTAAAACATTATATTTAAAAAATTAAATTTAAAAAAATTATATTTTTACATGTATATTTAAAACAATTATATTTTAAAAAATTATATTTAAAAAAATTACATTTAAAAAATTATATTAAAAAAAAATTATATTTAAAAAAATTATATTAAAAAAAACTATATTTAAAAATTATATTTAAAAAATTCTATTTAAAAAATTATATTTAAAAAATCATATTTAAAAATTATATTTAAAAAAATTATATTTAAATTATTATATTTAAAAAATTATATTTTAAAAAAGTATATTTAAAATAATTATATTTAAAAAAAATATTTAAAAAAATTATATTTAAAAAATTATATTTAAAAAGATTATATTTAGAAAAATTATATTAAAAAAATTATATTTTAAAAATTATATTTAAGAAAAGTATATTTAAAATAATTATATTTAAAAAAATTATATTTAAAAAAAATATATTTAAAAAAATTATATTTAAAAAATTATATTAAACAAAATTATATTTAAAAAAAAAAATTTTAAAATAATTATATTTAAAAAGAATTATATTTAAAAAAATTATATTCAAAAAATTATATTTTTAAAATTATATTTAAAAACATTATATTTAAAATAATTATATTTAAAAAATTATATTTAAAACATTATATTTAAAAAAATTTAATTTAAAAAAATATATTTAAAAAAATTATATTTAAAAAATTATATTTAAAACATTATATTTAAAAAAATATATTTAAAAAAATTATATTTAAAAAATTATATTTAAAAAATTATATTTAAAAAAATTATATTTGAAAAAATTATATTTTAAAAATTACATTTAAAATTTTTTTTATATAAAACAATTATATTAAAAAAAAATAATATTTAAAAAATTATAGTTAAAAAATTATATTTAAAAAAATTATATTTAAAACAATTATATTTAAAAAAATTATATTTAAAAAAATACATTGAAAAAAATTATATTTAAAAAATTATATTAAAAAAAAATTATATTGAAAAAAATTATATTTAAAAAATTATATTTAAAAAAATTATATTTTAAATAATTATATTTATATTTAAAAAAATTATATTAAAAAAATTATATTTAAAAAAATGATATTTAAAAAATTATATTTAAAAAATTATATTTAAAAAAAAATATATTTAAAAAAATTATATTTAAAAAAATTATATTCAAAAAATTATATTTAAAAAAAAATTATATTTAAAAAATTATATTTAAAAAAATTATAAAAAAATGACTATTTTGAAAAACAGAAACAAAAAAACAAAAAAAAACGGTATAGTTTAAAAAAAGAAAAAGAAAATACAAACCAAGATGGCAGTAAAAACACTCCTGAATAATCCCGAATAACGCCGAATATGTACGACTCGTAAATAAATCTTCTCTTTTTATAAAACTATGTAAAATGTACCAGAGAAGACAATTGAAGTGTTTCTGAATCTCTAAGTGTACCCTAAGGTGTTTATGAGGGCATAACCCTCTTAAAACTTCAAATATGTCCTATTTTTATGAAATTTAAACCATATGTATAGCATTTTCTGAGGAAAATAATGGAAGTGGTCGTGAATCTCTAAGTGCCCTCTGAACCTAAGGATCCATGGGGGGGGGGGCGGTTTTCTTTTAAAACTTCAAATATATCCTATTCTGATGAAATTTACATGATATGGATAAAATTCTCCGGGGAAGACAATGGAAGTGGCTCCGAATCTCTACGTTACCGTCTATGTACCGAATATCTACTTACCCCCACCTAGAACTGACCCATTGGAACAGAAACCCCTTTAAACTTTAAATACCTATCTCTGATTTTAATGAAATTAAAACCATTTGTATCAGACACCAATTCAGAGTTGTCAAACATTTTAGCTTCTTCCGACTAGATTAGGGGTCGAAATGGGAGGAGGAAGAGGGGCAGTAAAAACAAAGGAAGGAGTAAAGTGAAAAGGTGCATAGTTGTGATCTTCGTTCAATCCCGGGCAGCGTCGGGTCCTCCTGCTAGTAAAAGACTAAGTTTAGGGTTCGACTATTACATCATTACTAGTGATATATAATTTAAGATAGTCTTATCGTAAGCAGTAGACCAAGCTATTAATCTTGTCTGCTCTAAAAAACGCCGCAGTACACATTCACGTCTGTTTCGTTGTTATCTCTGGCCCATCACCGTAACGAAATAAACACGCATGTCTCGCGACTAAATAGGGCTATATTGTTGTTTAGGCATTTGGCAGTTTTTAGATAGACTGTTATTTTTAGATAGACTGTTATTTTTAGATAACTAGTTTAAGTTTTTCTTTTCGTTTATTAACAGCGCTAGTTGGGATACACGTCCCCGGGCGGGTTCACAGTAATAAGACAGGTTTCGGATTTTTTTAGATGCGGATAGGTTGTATCATTTAGATCATTCGGACTACTGTTTTTATCTTAGATCTTATTCATACAATGTTTCAGTCGATATAATCTCTGGCTTATTCAGATGCGTCTTGTAAACTCGGGAATCTTTATGTATAAACTTGGGAATCGTTACGAAACTTCGAACTGAAACCTTTATTTAATATATGGAGGTAGATTGTTCTCGTTCCGTCAGTCATGACCGGGTAGAAGTCTTAAGTAATTATTAATTATATTTAAAGTCCACATAGACCCGTGGCGCAACGGATAAAGTGCTAAGGAAAATCAGTTCTGATCCTTAGTACAGGCGGTACTAATAATATAATTCAGACTTCTGCTCGGTGTTGGCTGACGGAACGAGAACAATCTACCCCCGTAGATTAAATAAAGGGTTCATGTCGAAATTCTGTACAGATTCCCGAGTTGGATAAAACGCACTTGAAGCGGAGGTTACATCGGCCGAAACGTTGTAAGAATAACATCCAAGACGAGAACAGTAGTCCGAATAATCCAAAGATACCAATGAAACATGTTTGGAACTATTCATAGGTGCGTTTGTAATGTTTGGCAGGGGATGATTATTATTAATAGATTATTATTAATAGATTATTATTATTAATAGAAGTAGGTGGATCCCGTGGAAATTCCACGGTGCTTCCTTCATCAATCTGTACAATTTACTATTAATAATAATTACTTTTGAAATAATAAATTTCTTCCAAGTTTATAAAAGGTCTCTCTTTTTCCGTAAAAAAATATTCTTGAAATTATAGGATTGACACCCTAATAATTTATCATATCGGCGTAAACACAAACACAGAAAGCAATACCAAATTCACTTCAACAACAAAAGCTCAAACTGGAGCCATAAAAAATAAGCTCCCAGAGACAGTCTAACAAAAAGGCGCAAAAAAGCCAAAAATGTTGATCACGTGGGGTGCTCTCAACTACGTCGGCCAAGCAACTGCGCAAACACTATAAAAGCAGACTGCGCAACAAAATCTGCCTCTTTTCTTTTTTCTCTTCCTCTTTCCTCTTTTTCAGAGAATACAAGTTCGGCTATCCTCGTCTTTGGGCGAGGGGTGCCAGCGCGTCGAATGACTACTAAACACACACGCACACACACATACCCACACACAAAGGCCTACACTGCTATCATTCTTCAACGCACGCAACCTCAAACTCTAACCCCAATTTCTAACCCTGCCCAAACCCTAACCCCAACAAACACATACAAATGCCTTAACGAATTATCAACTCGCACGCACATCCACACACTTCGACGTACTAACGCCAAGCCTTACACATGGCTACACTACGCACATACATACACACTCATAAATCACAGACATGAACATTTATCGTTTCTCTAACTGGACACTCGAAATGAACACTTAGTGTTCTGTAATTTTGTAATTTGTAAATCTATAAATATTTTGTGTTACTTTTGAACTACGTTTTATTCTTCCTTCAACTTATGCATGCTTTATCTTTCATTCAACTTTCATACATGTTTTTCCATGTTTTATCTGTTTTTACTCTTTAAAACAATCTAAATGTAGCATGGATCTTAGCATTTTCTCTAAGACACAATATCTCACTAAGCTAAGGTCCGCGCCCCCACACTTCTTTATTTATTTAAAATTGTATCAATTTAATTCTTTTTGAAACAATAAATATTCTGTCCGTAAACATAATTGTCTACTAAATATTTTTCAAATCAATAAAAACGAATGTCACCTTTTGAATTGTATTTATTTAAAATTGAACTGTTTTAGTCGACGGGACGACATAATTTGATTTAGGAACAATTCATTTTAAAAAGGGTAAAGTCGGAATTGGTTACCTTAGAGACATTATATTATTCCCCAATTACCAAGCGGACGACCTAATTTCTTAAAAATGTATGTGGAAGGGTGATAACATACGTACGAACATGAAAAGTCCACTATTGGCATCTTTATCTATTTGTATAATTCATTTTTAATAATATTTCTTTTGAAATAATAATTGTATGCAAAGTTTAATAGCATAAAGAAAAAATGTATTTTGTTCCGCAAAAATAATTGTCAGCTCAATATTTTTTGAATAAATGGAACGAACCTTTAACATTTTAATTTATTTCACAATATTGTAACCATATTGTTAAATAAAGAAATAGGCTTTTTCTTTTTATTGCAAAACAAGTTGTTATATAAATAGGTGCTTTTTTTACATTAGGACCCGTGCTAAAAGTGCCTCGGCGTCGGTACTTTCCGGATGTTTACGTAAAACACCGAACAGTGCCGAATGAAAAATCCGTTGACTTACCTGCGCCCCCCAAAAAACAAACGAGGCTGGATTTACAAGCAAAAAATTTTGTATGAAATAAATATTTATTTTTTTAACGAAGAAATAAGTGTTTAAATTAAAAAGTTTTAACGAAGAAATAACAGTGATTCAAAAAGTGTTTAGATTAAAAAGTTGATCAAGTAAGTGTTGTTTTTTTAAATTTTGCGAAAATTATCTGTTTTGTTTTTGTGTTTACTGATTATTATTGTTGTTTTTTGTTAGGGTTTGGGCTTAGAATTTGGGCAGGGTTAGGGTTAGGTTAGGGTTATGGTTTGGGCGAAGTTAGGAATTAGGGTTAAAGTTTGGACAGGGCTAGGAATTGGGGTTAGGGTTTGGGCAGGGCTAGAAATTGGGGCTAGGGTTTGGGCAGGATTAGGGTTTGGGCAGGATTAGGGTTAGGGCAGGGTTAAGAATTAGGGGTTGGGCAGGCTCGTTTGCAGCCGTCAAAATTCAATTATCAAATTCAGATGTCGTCTGCTTATTAATTTCAATCAATTATTTATTTTTTTAGTTCTTTCAATTTTTTCGCCTTTGGACTGTTATTCAATACCTGGATCAATCTTCAATCAACCTCGTGGATACCTTTCCTGAATATGTTTTAATTTGTATGACTTGGATGGATTTTATAACTTTAACAAATAAGTATGTTTTTGGCTTGATATATTTGATGTATTTTTGTATATATTTTTATATATTTTCAAAATGTAATTTATCACCTGCAGTAACGTCATTGCGGTAATTGTCCTCTGAGGAGAAGAATTATCTTTGAAAACTCATGAGTTAAGGACGTTGAGATACTTTGCCTGAACTTTGAACTCTAATAAAATTTGATTCGCACCTTATTTTATTATTTCATTTTATATTATGCTATATATATATATATATATATATATATATATATATATATATATATATATATATATATATATATATATATATATATATATAAATGTAAGTTTGTAATCCGAGGAAGGAGCAATGTGATATAGGTACCGGAAGGTGGAACAGATGAACAAAAATAAATGAGAAGAGAAAATAAGAATGGAATCTCAAATCAATTTGAGATTCCATTTGATTTGAGATTCCATTCTTGTTTTCTCTTCTCATATATTTTTGTTCATCTGTTCCACCTTCCGGTACCTATATCACATTGCTCCTGCCTCGGATTACAAACTTACATTTATATTTACCAGCAATGTATCAAGCAAACTACAATTTCCTTTTATATATATATATATATATATATATATATATATATATATATATATATATATATATATATATATATTCTCGAAGAATACCCGTCCTAGGACGGGTAAAGTTAATTTCCGAACATAATTATTTTGCACCATTTTAATGTCCCCTAACGAAGATTAATATCATTATAACCCTTGTGTCTAGAATCCTTATTCCAATTTTTATCAAAATCCATTACATAATTTTGATTCTTGAAAATATAAAAAAAATTAAGGCTTAAGGCGTATTAAGAAAAAATTAGAATTTAAGGAATCTTGCTTAATTTGTGTTAATGACTACGGATGAAATTCAATGCAAATCTGAAATATTTGAATTTTCAAATGAGAGCTTGTGCCCGTGTTATGCCCCTCCTAAAACCCCTTTGAAATACTTCAAAGAAACATGGAAATTGGTGAATATTAACGTCTAATGAATATTGTTGAAATTTCACAAAAATCGTAGGCATTTGAAATTTTACGAAGGGCTTCCACCCTATTAGCATAAAATAAAAATAAATATATCCCACATTACGATCACTTATGCATAGCAACTGTGTTCCAAAATTGATAATGATCGGTTAATTAGTTTAGTACTAAATTCTGTACATACAAATATATAAACATATACACACACCTAACTTATAAATACATCAATACAGGTACTCGCCGAAATATGAAAATAAAAAGATTAAAAGAACAAATTAAAATTATGGTTTTGGATTGATTTTTCTTTTTCTTGTGGTCATTGGAATGCAACTATATATATATATATATATATATATATATATATATATATATATATATATATATATATATATATATGTATATATATACTGTATAATTCATATCGGAATTTATTTCCGATAGTATATTATATATAACGATGTTTTTTGTAAACACTTATATTTGCGTTGGTAACACCATTAAATGAACGGTTAATTTAATCTACGGGACTAGGAATAAACAAAGAAAACCACAAAGTGAAAAGTGAAACTCGTTAGGTATGGAACTTGTGCCTCCAAAAGAGGGTCCACCTGATGCGGGTGTCATTATTGACCACTTGACTAAAAAGCAGTAAACTTATATAAATATATAAATAAATAATTGCTTACGTTTATCGATCAATTTCAAATGAAATCCTCGTCGTTGAAATTCTTCTATAGTATCCCAAAATGAAGATGTTTCTTCAAATGTTGATGGCTTTCATCTGCAAGTGCGCGATCCGTCTCTATCTCTGCCCGGCCAAAGCCACAAGGTTTGGGCGACAGAGTCGTGAAGACCGAAGCGGGACGATGAGGGCCCGTCGGATTCCGTCCGTCACGGAGATCTGAATGAGAGCCCAAAACTAGGAGAAGTCCTGAAGATAGTGTGGCCAGCAGCAACAAGTACTTAATCGATCGGAACTGGATGCGGTAGTCGAGCCCTTACCGGAGGGGAGGTGGATGCGGTGGCAAGCCGTTGTGGGAATGTCGCTGGTCGCTGAGAGAGAGAGAGAGAGAGAGAGAGAGAGAGAGAGAGAGAGAGAGAGAGAGAGAGAGAGAGAGAGAGAGAGAGAGAGAGGATGGGCGGTTGTAGAGACTGCATAGGCAAACGCGCGCACACACGCACATACATAAGTACAAATATGTACACAGACACGGACGCATACACACAAACACATACATACACATGTAGAGGCACACATACATACAACCACACACATGCAGGGACACGCATACACACATACATGCACATACACCCATACTCATAAACACATGCATACATATACACACATAGATACACACATACGCGTGCGCACATATGCACACATTTATATATATATATATATATATATATATATATCCACAGACACATTCACTTTTTGAAATTTCTTTTCAATCAATAAGAACCCGTATGTTATAGACTGTGTCGTTAGAAAAAGTATTTTAGAAAAAAAATGTAAAAATTTGTTTTCGAGTTTAATTACCGGTAAATGGATCTAAATATTTTGGAAAAAGCTCTTCGTATTTTAGAAATAGATATCAGTATTTTGGAAATGGATCTTAAAATTTTGGAAATTGATCTTCAAATTTTGGAAATGGATTTGAATATTTTGGAAATGGATTTGAATATTTTGGAAATGGATGTGGATATTTTGGAAATGGATGTGGATATTTTGGAAATTGATTTGAATATTTTGGAAATGGATGTGAATATTTTGGAAATGGATGTGGATATTTTGGAAATGGATGTGGATATTTTGGAAATTGATCTGAATATTTTGGAAATGGATTTGAATATTTTGAAAATGGATTTAAATATTTTGGAAATGGATTTAGTATTTTGGAAATGAACTATTAAAGACCTAAAATTACGAAGGAAACAAATAGGTGAAAATGCATAAAAAATTCAAACACTCTGAATGTGCACTGCTTAACTATAAAACAATCGTAGAATATGAATCCATGCAATTAGCCTGATGATTTTCCTCGGGAATAAAACACAAACGTATATTCTAGCATGTATTTTGTGTTATTAATACTAGTGGAGATTTAGTATCTGTCTGTCTGAAGCCGCAACTATACTAGCACTTCTATTACATTTTACCATTGTACAATCCTGTAATGCTCAATTCCGTTTACAATACTATTTCAGACTGATATACTATCTTTCAATAAGAGTAGTTCCGTTGTCATAAGACCATCTCCCAGGAATTATCTCCTTCTTTGGGAAGGTAGTGTAGTATATGTTTGTTCTTCATGAGACCGTCCTTCTCGGCATGATCTCCTTTTGAGAGAGGGTGCAGTTTAGTATCTATTCTGTTTTCATGAAACTATCTTCCCAGGCAATATCTCCTCCTTTGGGGGTAGCGTACGTACAGAAAAACTTGTCACAATCGGCTGTTTATAAGCAAATTTATCACTTACATTATATATAGTTGCAAACCTATGCGACAAGAGGGAACATATTATTGTTAGTCTATTACTAATAGAGATTTGGTATCTGTCTGTCTGAAGTCGCAACTATACTATTACTTCTATTAATTGTACTAATGTATTCTCTTTTTGTGCTCAATCTTGTTTACTATACTATTTCAGATTAATGTACTATCTTTCAATTGCTCAATTCAGGTGAGCAGGTGTAGTATTAGTTCTGTTGTCATGAGACCATTCTCCCAGGCATTACCCTCTCTTTTGGGAGATAGTGCAGGTAATTTAGCTGAGGGTGTTAATCTGAAATAATATCATATGATAATAATAATAATACTTTTTGATGATGTTTTGCAATAGTTAACACAAAAAGTGACCCCCACCCAAAAAACAAACAAAAAACACATAGGCAACAAATTAGAACGAAAAACAATGGCTGACAAAAGCCTCAATGTGAAGCCCTGTGGTGACAGTGCGGAGCGACCAAGGGATAAGCGGCCACGACTAGCATGCGCCCGTTGGAAGGAAACAGTGACTGTACGCAGGCGCAAACCTAGAACCGTTTGATTTCAAGGTGAGTGTCGTTATTATGCAAAATAGGCGCTGTTGGCAGTCAAAAAGGGCTAAATACAATGGGCGAGATTTTTGCGAGAAGATCAGTTTGTGTTTGGACGGGTGTGTTTTAGACGGGTGTCGGTTTATTTCTTGTTTTTTTTTAATCTTGTCAACAAATAGAGATAGGAGAACTACTACTGCTGCTGATATTAAGAGCGAACGTCGTCTCTGTTGTTGGTGAAAGGAAGAAAATAATCCGTCATTATGCTTGCTTACAGGGTCTAGTTGATTCTGTAGCAGGAGTTCGAACCGTGCGATCGTCTGAGATTATCATCTCTGCACTGATGAGAGCGAAAGCTTGAAACGCTATGTAGGTAAAATAATTTAATATTATTTATCTAAAATTAATATATATATATATATATATATATATATATATATATATGTGTGTGTGTGTGTGTGTGTATGAATATATATCTATATATATTTGGTAGTTTAACGGAATTAAAATAACGCGCATGCGCAGTAACATATCTAAAAATATGTTTTTGCTGTTAAAAGCGGCTCTCTGTATATTTTCCCTACAACATTTTATGTAAGAAGTCAAAAAATAAAAAAGGAGATACCCAGAACACTGTTTAAACCACACCATCCGCGTCTTACACCCACATCAGCCTTGCCCTCCCCTCA
>OY744522.1:16579899-16592399 GCA_963556195.1 Sepiola atlantica | reverse complement strand
ATCACCAACATGAACAACATCACCAACATCAACAACATCAACAACAGCAACAACATCACCAACATCACCAACATCACCAACATCAAACACCATCAACAACATCAACAACATCACCAACAGCAACACCATCACCAACATCACCAACATAACCAACATAAACAACATCAACAACAGCAACAACATAAAACACAGCAACAGCATCAACAACATCAACAACATCATCTACATCAAAAACATCAACAACAGCAACAACAGCAACAACATCAACAACATAACCAACATCACCAACATCACCAACATCAACAACAGCAATAACATCACCAACATCAACAACAGCAACGACATCAACAACATCACCAACATCACCAACATAACCAACAGCAAAAACATCACCAACATCACCAACATAACCAACATAAACAACATCAACAACATAAAACACAGCAACAGCATCAACAACATCAACAACATCAACAACATCATCTACATCAACAACATCAACAACAGCAACATCAACAACATCAACAACATCAACAACATCAACAACATCATCAACATAACCAACATCAACAACATCAACAACATCACCAACATCAACAACAGCAACAACATCAACAACATCAACAACATCACCAACAGCAACAACATCACCAACATCAACAACATCACCAACATCACCAACAGCAACAACATCACCAACATCAACAACATCACCAACAGCAACAACATCAACAACATCAACAACATCAACAACATCAACAACAGCAACAACATCACCAACATCAACAACATCACCAACAGCAACAACATCACCAACATCAACAACATCAACAACATCAACAACATCATCAACATAACCAGCATCACCAACATCAACAACATCAACAACATCAACAACATCATCAACATAACCAACATCAACAACATCAACAACATCACCAACATCACCAACATCAACAACATCAACAACATCACCAACATCACAATCATCAACAACATCAACAACATCACCAACATCAACAACAGCAACAACATCAACAACATCAACAACATCACCAACAGCAACAACATCACCAACATCAACAACATCACCAACATCACCAACAGCAACAACATCACCAACATCAACAACATCACCAACATCACCAACATCACCAACAGCAACAACATCACCAACATCAACAACATCAACAACATCAACAACATCATCAACATAACCAGCATCACCAACATCAACAACATCAACAACATCAACAACATCATCAACATAACCAACATCAACAACATCAACAACATCACCAACATCACCAACATCAACAACATCAACAACATCACCAACATCACCAACATCAACAACATCAACAACATCACCAACATCAACAACATCACCAACATCAACAACAGCAACAACATCACCAACATCAACAACATCACCAACAGCAACAACATCACCAACAGCAACAACATCACCAACATCAACAACATCAACAACATCAACAACATCACCAACATCAACAACAGCAACAACATCACCAACATCAACAACATCACCAACAGCAACAACATCACCAACATCAACAACATCAACAACATCAACAACATCATCAACATAACCAGCATCACCAACATCAACAACATCAACAACATCAACAACATCATCAACATAACCAACATCAACAACATCAACAACATCACCAACATCACCAACATCAACAACATCAACAACATCACCAACATCACAATCATCAACAACATCAACAACATCACCAACATCAACAACAGCAACAACATCAACAACATCAACAACATCACCAACAGCAACAACATCACCAACATCAACAACATCACCAACATCACCAACAGCAACAACATCACCAACATCAACAACATCACCAACATCACCAACATCAACAACATCAACAACATCAACAACATCATCAACATAACCAGCATCACCAACATCAACAACATCAACAACATCAACAACATCATCAACATAACCAACATCAACAACATCAACAACATCACCAACATCAACAACAGCAACAACATCAACAACATCAACAACATCACCAACAGCAACAACATCACCAACATCAACAACATCACCAACATAACAAACATAAACAACATCAACAACAGCAACAACATCAACAACATAAAACACAGCAACAGCATCAACAGCATCAACATCAACAACATACTCTACATCAACAACATCAACAACAGCAACAACATCAACAACAGCAACAATATCAACAACATCAACAACAGCAACAACAGCAACAACAGCAACAACATCAACAACATAAACAACATCAACAACAGCAACAACATCAACATATCAACAACATCAACAACAGCAACAACATCAACAACATCAACAACAGCAACAACAGCAACAACATCAACAACATCAACAACAGCAACAACATCAACATATCAACAACATCAACAACAGCAACAACATCAACAACAGCAACAACATCAACAACATCAACAACAGCAACAACATCAACAACATCAAAAACATCAACACCATCAACAACATCAACAACAGCAACAACATCAACAACATCAAAAACATCAACAACATCAACGACATCAACAACATCAACAACATCAACATCAGCAACAACAGCAACAATATCAATAACACCAACAACAACACCATCAACAACATCAACAACAGCAACACCATAAACAACATAACCTAACATCAAGATCAGCAACAACATCAACAACATCAACATCAGCAACATCAACAACATCACCAACATCAACAACATCAACAACATCAACAACATCACCAACATCACAACATCACCAACATCAACGGCATCACCAACATCAATAACATCAACAACATACAGACAAACATGCTCAATATTAATTCAGATCATATTTCTAACTTCTTTTAACTTTTTGAAATAATTATATTTGTTCTGGTCAATTTTATAATACTTACAATTAGGTCAATTCGGCAATAATACACTGGCGTCTAGTGTTTGACGTATTTGTTCTTTGATACGACAGAGGTGCGTTCAGAAATCAATGTTTTCCTTTGGTTGGAAATACAGATGAACCATAATACTTGACTTTAAACTTTGATTCAAGTCAGAAATTACCTTTTATTCGCCAGGTTAAAGGTTTCAACATCACTTCCGAATTAACACAAGCCAACCATTTTAATCTATATAATACGCTAAGGCATTTCATGTTTGTACGTACGTTATCACCTTTCACACACATAAAAAATAAGATCGTCAGATCATCAAAAATTGTGATCTATCTGTCGCTAAGGTAAACAATTCCGACTTTACCGATTTTAAAACGAATTATTCAAAATCAAATTATGTCGTCCTGTTTTAAATAAAAACATTTCAAAAAGTGACATTCGTTTTATTGATTTGAGGAATATTTTCCTGACAATTATTTTTAAGCTAAGCAGACAGAGGATATATATTATCTTAAAAAGAATTAAATTGTTACAATTTGAAATAAAGAAAGAAGAGACAGATTCGTTTTATTTATTTAAAGAATATTTACCTGACAATAACAATTATTTTTACGGAAGAAGAAAGAGTATTTCTTTAGTAGTATTGTAGCAGTCTGAAATAGGACCTATTTCTTATGCGTCCAGTGTGGGCAAATTGGTCTTAAACTAGCCAATCGGCGTATAGGGCGTATTGATTTCAGCTAGTCCCTTGCGGACTATTTGCGTTCTGATTCAGACACTTACCGACAATGAAAAAGGCTATTTCTACTTATTTTGGTTGCGTTCATTTCTTGTCGTCTGCTTCGTAAATATTTATTTACTCCTCTGCAGGAGTTAGGCACAAGGCCAGTTTTATCTTACTCCCACAAGTAAGATGTGACCACAGCTTGGGTCGAGTAAGTGGGGTTAAAAGCCAGCGCTCGAGAGGTGAGCACTCTGGCCATTTAAAAATTGCCTGGGCAGCCCCGTCGGCATTCCCCGGTAGGGACGCCTCAAGCAGTAAGCAATAAACTTACTCCTCCCCAAAGAGGGGAGGCGAAGCCTGGGAGGGTGGACCTCCTAGAACTGCACAGGACAAACCCACAGACAGGTGGAATCAAGTCCCGAAGGACAAGACGACACCCGTCTATAGGGGTGCAGTATCCATCGGAACAGATACTACACTTACTTCCTAGCGTGGTTGCGAACAACCAACTATAATGCTATACGCTGCGTACCCGCAGGACCGGCGCGCGCTGCCCTCGAAACACATACGGATTAATGTTAATAAATAATGTGAACTTTTGTTTTTCAGACGGTCTTTTAAATTCACAAAACATCGTGTAATTAAAAAAATGTCTGTAAAAAAATACGAAGATTCTTATACAGACAGAATCAACCGTTTGATCTTTGTTAACTTCCCTTTTCATGTACGACACATCCGGCCTAATCGCTAATATATACTAGCTAATATATCTACTAGCCAACTGACCCACTTTAATATTTTTGGAAGATGACGGATTTATTCAGCCATTCTCTGACCTTCTTCAAGTGCATCTTTTCGAACTTGGTAATCTTTATGTAGAACTTGGAAATGTTTATATCGAACTTAGGGAACCAGAACGGAAATTTTCAACGGAATTTTCAACGGAATTTCGAATTGAACCTTTTATTTAATCCACGGGAGTAGATTCTTTTCATTCCGTCATCTATGAAGTGTTAATTAGTTTTTTTTTAATGTCTTAGTTATTATCGTTTGCATTAAGAATTGAGCTGCTAACTTCCCACCATGGGCCCGTGGCATAAGGGTTAAAGGCGTTGAGTAACAATCAGTTCTGAGTGACGACAGTCTTCTAGAGGTTGAAGGTTCAATCCTTACTGCAGGCGATAATAACTAAGAACAACATAAAAATTAATTAACAAAAATAATCGACCCACGTGGATTGAATAAATGGTTCAGTTCGAAATTTCGTATAGGTTATTGAGTTCGATATCAAGAATACCAAGTTCGAAACTATGCACTTTAAGAAGGCTTGAGATTACATCGGCCAAAACGTTATGAAAATAACAACCAAGATGAGGATAATAGTCCGAATAATCCAAATTATCAATCTTCATCCCCAAAATTCCGGAACATAAGGATGGTACACGTTTAAATATTTGTGTTTTAAATATCGGTCGTAGAAATCTGCCCAGGAGACCCGAGCACCGGTACAGTAGCCAGCTGTGTTGTTTTGCATCTACTAACAAACGAGTGCAAAAACAAAAGAAAAAGTCTAAATGGTGCGACCAATCCTTGTAATAATTACAAAATAGGAAAGGCTTAGACCTGAAGAACGTAGAAGCTAAATTCTCCTAATACATATGGGCCGGGTTTTTACTTTTCAAGGTCAGTAAATGCGTCATTGTATTGAGGAGGCTTAACAAGTTTACACTTCACCGGTTCGTAATTACCGAAAGAATTTTAGCAAAGTGACGTACACCACTTAACATGTGATATACTCGAACGGAGCAAATATTTCATAAAACGATAATTTCCTGATTCTTAAGATGCATCCATTCAATCTGAGCAAATATTTCATAAAACGATAATTCCTTGATTCTTAAGATGCGTCCATTCAATCTGAGCAAATATTTCATAAAACGATAATTTCTTGATTCTTAAGATGCGTGCATTCAATCTGAGCAAATATTTCATAAAACGATAATTTCTTGATTCTTAAGATGCGTCCATTCAAACTCAGCGAATATTTCATAAAACGATACTTTCTTAATTCTTAAGATGCGTCCATTCAAACTCAGCGAATATTTCATAAAACGATCATTTCTTAATTCTTGAGATGCATCCATTCAATCGGAGCAAATATTTCATAAAACGATAATTTCTTGATTCTTAAGATGCGTCCATTAAATCTGAGCAAATATTTCATAAAACGATAATTTCTTGATTCTTAAGATGCGTCCATTCAATCTGAGCAAATATTTCATAAAACGATAATTTCTTAATTCTTAAGATGCGTCCATTAAATCTGAGCAAATATTTCATAAAACGATAATTTCTTGATTCTTTAGATGCGTCCATTCAATCTGAGCAAATATTTCATAAAACGATAATTTCTTGATTCTTAAGATGCGTGCATTCAATCTGAGCAAATATTTCATAAAACGATAATTTCTTAATTCTTAAGATGCGTCCATTCAATCTGAGCAAATATTTCATAAAACGATAATTTCTTGATTCTTAAGATGCGTGCATTCAATCTGAGCAAATATTTCATAAAACGATGATTTCTTAATCCTTAAGATGCGTCCATTCAATCTGAGCAAATATTTCATAAAACGATCATTTCTTGATTCTTAAGATGCGTCTATTAAATCTGAGCAAATATTTCATAAAACGATAATTTCTTGCTTCTTAAGATGCGTCCATTCAATCTGAGCAAATATTTCATAAAACAATAATTCCTTGATTTATAAGATGCGTCCATTCAATCTGAGCAAATATTTCATAAAACGATAATTTTTTGATTCTTAAGATGCGTCCATTAAATCTGAGCAAATATTTCATAAAACGATCATTTCTTGATTCTTAAGATGCGTCCATTCAATCTGAGCAAATATTTCATAAAACGATAATTTCTTGATTCTTAAGATGCGTCCATTCAATCTGAGCAAATATTTCATAAAACGATATTTTCTTAATCCTTAAGATGCGTCCATTCAATCTGAGCAAATATTTCATAAAACGATAATTTCTTGATTCTTAAGATGCGTCCATTCAATCTGAGCAAATATTTCATAAAACGATAATTTCTTGATTCTTAAGATGCGCCCATTCAATCTGAGCAAATATTTCATAGAACGATGATTTCTTGATTCTCAAGATGCATCCATTCAATAAGCGCGATTAGCGATAAAAAACTATTTCAAACTTAAGCATGACCAAATAACCAGTCTATAATGATGCTATTTGTGACGTAAGCATGGTATTATTTACTTGCCTCCCCACGAGGGAAAAGTTAGACACAAGATCGTTTTTTTTCGTGTGGGAGATATTCAGCACCACAAAAAGGGAGACTTTGTATAGGACACAAATTAAAATTGTCCAGTCAAGAAGGATCTCTTCTCCTCTGACCGAATACAGAAAATATACTACACTTTGATTCTTGTCCAAAAGCCAAGGATGGTGTTGCATAACATAGGGGTGTCATCAAAATGACTTACGTTATTATTTCAATCAACTTGTTGCGTACGTGTGTGTTGCTTCCTCCAGGGACCGAGGTTATCTCGTTAACAGCCATCAACAGTTGTTAGAATCTATGGCTTGTTGGCTGAGATCAACATGTAGTATCTGTTTTGATTCTACACTTCGGTTGATGAATAGGCATCTTTCTGGATAGAGGTAATTTTAATTTTTCTTCAAATCCAGCTCCCTTTTTTGTAGTTAAATTAAAATTAAAAACAGACATTGCGTCTAACTCCGCAATCGTAGGAAGGCAAGTAAACAGGTTCATGATTTCTTAATCAATTAATTCAAAAACCGCGTTTTTAGAAGAATAAAGGATTTATTCTTTGATGCTCGTCTCGCAACAGGAAGGGAGAGAAATAAACAGAGAGAGAGAGAGAGAGAAAGAAAGAGAGAGAGAGAGGGGGGAGACAGGGAGAGAGAGGGGGAGAAAGGGAGAGAGATGGAAGGAAAATTGTTTATATTTTAAGCACGTCACTTAATTATTATCGGTTTCTCAGACAATTTTTAGTAGTATGTCTTGTTTAAACTAAGGCTTCCACGAAGACTGTCTATCTTTTCTCAGAATCCTGTCAGCCTGAAAACAGGTAACGTCATGTCCACCCGCTTCATCGACTTCTAGCTCCCACGATTCAGCAGGGTCAATTCCGTGACCCCTTTGTGCCCCCATTTCCTGTTTTTCAACATCACCTGCCATATATATATTTCAGCAATATATACTAGCTAATATATCACAACAATAGGGATTAACTGATAACTACTAGTAGATGTACTTCATGATGATGATGATCATCATCATCATCATGGTTTGCATGACTCATATTAGCTCTTAATAACCCTGAATTTGGACATTATAATATTCAACACAAGTGAGTTTTCTGAACTTTTCATATGATTTGTTTCCCTATCGTTTTCTTATCGTTTTATTAATTTACATACACCTTAAATACACTTTTCACTGCTAGCTACTGCATCGATAGCAAACGAATTTCCCGCCTGGATAATTTCACCATTTGGATTATTTCTTAATCAACCTCTTTGATATCTTGCCTGGAGCTATTTTAGACCTGTTGACTTGGATGAACTGTATATGTTTATAAAAAAGTATGTTTTTGGCCGATATATTTGATGTTTTATATACCTTTATGTATTTATATATATATTTTTTTTTATATATTTTCAAAGTTTAATTTTTATTACCTGCAGTAATGTCATTGCGGTAATGGTCCTCTGAGGAGAAGATTTTCTTTGAAAACTCATGAGTTAAGGACTTTAAAGAATTTTGCCTGAACATTGAACTGTAATAAAATTTGATTTGCACCTTATTTTATTCTTTCACTTTATCTATTGCTATAATTGCTCTATCCAGTATATTGAGCTTTATTTTTATCCGGATGTTCACTAATTAAAGATATTAGTTGCCTCTTATATCTTTTGTTGTATTAACCTTATATATATATATATATATATATATATATATATATATATATATATATATATATATATATATATAGGTATATATATATATATATTAAAATAAACATAGTTTGAGTATCCGACAATTGTTTCAGAACCGTCTCGGCTCCTCCTCAGGGATATACTGATTAGCAAAGATAATACCCGCAATTATACAATCGTAAAAAAGAAAAAAAAAGGAAAAAACAAGAAGACAAATTACATTTCAAAACTTTTCAGACGAGAAACCCCTTTCCACAAGATGACAACTTTGACACCTACCTATCTACGCATAAGAAATTCGGCCATGCTCAAACTTTTGGCAGGACCGACTAGACTCGACCGTCTCCTCTTCCTTAACCACACGCACACACACCGAGACACACTCACACATACACACACCCACGCTTATACGTACACATTTATATACTCACAAACACACATACACACTTATATATAAATGTAAAATTAAAAACATATATACATATATATATATACACACACATACACCCATATATATATATATATATATATATATATATATATATATATATATATATATATATACATACATACACACACACATATATATATATATATATATATATATATATATATATATATATATATAATATTTATAAATAAATATTAAATTCTTAATACCTATGAAGCTAGCGTTTCAACCTTATTGCTCTCATCAGTGCAGGAAAGTAACAATTTCAGACGGTCGGGAGGCGCGAACCCGGTTCACAGAGTCAGACATATCCAATCGGCCAACGGAAACTGTCACGTAATTAAGGGAAATTAAGATCTATATGTACCTAAAAGCGGGCACAGATAGAAGACTAGTCGAGAGTGTTCGACGAACGTATTCGGAATTTTGCATTAGAGCTTTTTGACAGTCTATTTTAACATCCCCGAGAGTGCTCAACTTTAATTTCTTAAAGGGGCTTAGTATAATATTTATAAATAAATATTAAATTATTAATACCTACAGACGCTTGCGTTTCAAGCTTATTGCTCTCACCAGTGCAGGAAAGTAACAATTATATATATATATATATATATATATATATATATATATATATATATATATATATATATATATATATATGCAAATTTACAGTGGTGTGATAGATATTTTTAGTGAGTAATTCGTGATTGTAGTGTGGAAGACGACACGAGTATTAGAAGTATTATGTCTATATGTTTGTTTTCTGTTTTCTGTTTTTTTTTGTTTTCTATTGTTGTTTTGTTTGTTTTATGTTGTTGTTTTTTTGTTTTATGTTGTTGTTTTGTTTGTTTTATGTTGTTGTTTTTTGTTTTCTGTTGTTGTTTTGTTTGTTTTATGTTGTTGTTTTTTGTTTTCTGTTGTTGTTTTGTTTGTTTTATGTTGTTGTTTTTTGTTTTATGTTGTTGTTTTGTTTGTTTTATGTTATTTTTTTTGTTTGTTTTATGTTGTTTTCTTTGTTTGTTTTATGTTGTTGTTTTGTTTGTTTTATGTTGTTGTTTTGTTTGTTTTATGTTGTTGTTTTTTGTTTTCTGTTGTTGTTTTGTTTGTTTTATGTTGTTGTTTTTTGTTTTATGTTGTTGTTTTGTTTGTTTTATGTTATTTTTTTTGTTTGTTTTATGTTGTTTTCTTTGTTTGTTTTATGTTGTTGTTTTGTTTGTTTTATGTTGTTGTTTTGTTTGTTTTATGTTTTTTTTCAATTATTTTTTATCTTAACTTTTGTTGGGGATAGGGCATCCTGCCGGATGTCAAGCACATATTAGGATTCTAACCGTCTCTTTCAATGCAATTCAGTATGCATATGCGTGTGTAAGTTCAGGAACTATTGTGCGTATGCGGCGTTTATCAGTGTGTTAATATGTATGAGTTCAGGATACATTGTGTGAGTATGTGTGTACTTCCGTGTGCGTGAGTTAAGTAGTCATTTGTCTCCCTTTGTCTCGAACGAAAGGTTTGTGTGTGTGCGGTGATGGTGGGGAGGGGTGTAGCGTAATGTCGTGCGCGCTGGGTGTCTCGTCTTTGTCTAACTGGACTCTCTCTTCTTTTTATGTTTTTTTTATTGGCGATTTTCCTTTTTTATTACAAATTTGTATTTCACGCAGGCTCGTTAAGTTTCTCGTTTCGAATGAGCGGGGATCATTTTCAGTGGTTGAAAATTGTAGAATTCGCGCATTTATGTGAAATCATGTTTAAAAAAAAATATTTCTATCACATAGAAGGCATACGTCGTGAGTGTATGCATAGTATATGCATAGTATATGCATAGTATATACGTATGCATTCTTATGACTGTCTTTAGCTGTTCTATTCTTTGGTCTTTTTCGAAACGTAAATAGATGTTAATAATCGCCGTGTATCTACACGTGTATTTATATATCCGACGTTGTCGACAGTAAGAAAAACCCGTCCCAGAACGGATAAAGTAATTCTCCGAACAGAAGAGTTTTTCATCGCTTTTACGTCCTCTTATGGATATTAAAGTTAAGATATACTAACACTAAACCTTATATCTAGAATCCATTACACGATTTCGATTCTAGAAAATGTCTAAAATTTAGGGCTTAAGCAAGAAATTGAAATTCAGAGAATCTTGCTTAATTGGTGTCTAACGACTATAAATCAAATTTAATGCAAATCTGAAATATTTGAATTTTCAAATGGGAGGTTGTGCTCATATTATGCCCCTTTTAATCTCTTTAAAATACTCCAAAGAAACTGAAATTTGGGGAATATTTATTAATTAGGTATCTAATACCTATTATAAACATTTCATAAAAAACGGTGGTATCTTAATTTTCACGAAGTGCTTTCATTACGTCTTTTATCCCGTTACATAAAACTAAATGAAACAAAATATAGCCCACATTCACCACTCTTACGCCTGATCGATGTGTCACACCATCTATCGTCAACTCTCTTCCCCTCTCTCTCTTTATATATATATATATATATATATATATATATATATATATATATCATTATAAAATTTGTTATGTTTATATGTTTATATATTTGCGTGATTCACTCCTAAACTAACTAACTGATCATTATGAATTTTGGGACACATCTGCTAGGCGTATGAGGTTCAAATGTAGGCTATATTTAGATTCAGTTAGTTTTATGCAAAAGGAGAAAAAAGGGGTCGGAAGCCTTTCGTGAAAATTCAGATGCCTCTGATTTTGTAAAATTTTAACAATATTATACTTCAATTCATAAATATTCCCTAAATTTCAGTGTTTTTAGTTTAAAGGGATTTTAGGTGGCATAATATGAGCACAACCTCCATTTGAAAATTCAAATATTTCAGATTTGCATAGAATTTGATCGATTGTCATGAGACACTAATAAAACAAGGTTCTCTTAATTTCGATTTCTTCTTAAGACCCCTTAAGCTTAAGCCTTACAATCTATACATTTTCTAGAATCAAAATCTTGTAATTGATTTTCATCAAAATTGGAATAGGAATTCTAGACATAAGGTTTAGTATCATTATATATTGATTTTAATCTTCGTAAGGGGATATAAATGTTTGTGCAAAACTGTTCTCTTTGGGGAATTCATTTAATCCGTCCTGCGACGGATATTCGTCTAGTTTGTATATAGATAAATATATGTACTTCCATCCTGTCAGGCGAAAGTTAGAGAGTAAAACACGTGCCCTTTTCATGCCTGGACCAAACTATTCCAAATGGTGAAGGGAACCGAAAAATCAAATGGCAAGTCAGACAACCACACAATACTTACCCCGCCATCTAAAATGGATTCGGAAAGAAATCTTTCACTCTATAATAAAAAGTTATTTTTATCTTTA
>OY744522.1:16529899-16574899 GCA_963556195.1 Sepiola atlantica | reverse complement strand
CAACAACATCAAACACCCAGTCGATGTTCTGATACTTCACAGGATGCGCGAAGTCGCGTGTCATGCAGACCAAGTTCCTTCAAATTGTGATAGTAATTGAGTGTGTTCTCAGCGAAGGCCACGTCAGGCAACCTCACATCTTCGAAAAGGGAATTAGACTCAATTCAGATTGCGATATTAAATTGCTGCCCACTGTTTTCAAGCGATGGGTGAAGATGGTGGAGATGGGTGGAGATGGTGGCTGCGTGAATGCCATACGATCGGTAGCAGAACTCAGCTCCGTGTCACACCTGCAAGAAAAAGCAGAAGTGGCTGTCTGAGAATTACCAAGACTTCATTAGTCCCAACGTCTGGCCTCCCAACTTGCTTGAATACAAACCACATGTACTATAAATTTCAGGAAGCAGTTGAGAAAGACACCAACCGTACCGCCTGCAACATCAAGGGCGAGTTGATTGCCATGATAAAACTGGTTTTCAAGCGTTCCCCCCGGTAGACAGAGTGAAGGCCGCGTGCTCCAAGTTTAGGTCCAACGTGCAGGCTGTGGTTGAGGCCAAGAGCCGCTTATTTGAATGAGCTGTTAAAAAAAACCCTCTAAGGATACCCGTTGCATTTTGAGAATACATCAATAATTCACCAAGATATGGCGTTTTTTCTTTTTTTCTCCAAATAGTGTAAATTATGTTTCGATCACAATGCGCATTATATATTAAAAATTATATTATTTAATTAAACAAGAAAGAATATTAAAAAACCTAAAAGGGCAATATTTTTCGCACTACAAGCAAAAAAAAAATCAAAATAATGAAGAAGACTAATTAGGGATGGTCCAAATTATGAAAAAACTCAATTAGAGCGAATATTCCAATTCATGAGGAATCCTACTTTGGCGTAATCTAAATTATGTCTAAGTTCAATTCGAGGTGGTCCAAATTATAAGGAAGCCCACATTCAAGGTAGTCCAAATTATATTTTGTTTCATGCTACGGTGTAGCGATATTGGACCTGCGTGTGTAAAACTATTGTTAAAAACGGAAATTTACACGTACGGTTAGAATAAGCAATAAAAATAAATTTTACATTAGCGGGCAAGCTAGAAGTAGATTAACGTGTACCGAAAGTTGCGTAATGGGGGGATACGTGGCAGAGAAGCGAGATCGGTTCTGCGTCTTGGGTGTTCGACGTCAAACCACTCTTCGTGGCGGTTGGCCAGGTAGATGCAGTTCATCCAGATGTACTTGTTGTAAATCCCAGAGCAAATAATGGTGTTGATCGTTGTTCTTTTAAATTGCTTCCATTATTAAAGCGGCTAAGAGAATAAAAGAAAAAAAGTACAACATCTCTACGACTGTTACAGTCGCTACTACAAGGAGACGTCACTATTAATTAAGCCAACTACTTAACGTATCAATGAGAGAATTAGCTGTTTTCTGTTAACGAGAAGATTACGGATCATCTAGTGGAGATTGAAGAACTCTTCATACGATGTTGCAGCGGGTGTTTCAATATATATTTCAATGAAACACAGTGTTTATAAACATATATATTTCTATTGCATTCCCATCTGTGTCTCTATAAAACCTTCACTGTAGACTTTGAGAAAAAGAGTAAACAAAGCAATAGTGATCCTAAGTCGGTTGATATTTGCCGGTACGTGAAATGAACATAGACATTTACTTGAGTGAATGTACTCTTATATACATACACATACTTATATACTAGGATAAGCAAGACATTCACAGTTACGCTTATATTAAACTAGTTTGGTTACTCGGCGTTGCCTGGGAACACGAAGAACAAAACAGAAAAGTTTAAAAGTGTGTAACATTTTTCTTTTAAAACTTCTCTCTAGCTCTTTCTATTCCTCTCTCTCTCTCTCTCTCTCTCTCTCTCTCTCTCCCTATCTATCTATCCCCTTTTATCCTTTAATAAACCTCTTTCAATCTTTCTGGCAACTGTGAAAAATCGTTGAATAATTACTACATACTAACATTATAAATCGCTCTAAATGTCGACCCCTCACTCTCTGATTATTTATGTTCCTGTTCACCCCCAAAAGAATGAATGCTAAAAAAGAAAATGTGCCTATATTTTGTCCGAGGCAATGATAAAAAATAAATCAGCTTTGTGGGTGTGTCTTGTGTAGTTTTTTAAAACTTTTAGCTGGACACACAGAGCAGACATACAGACACAGACAGATATTAATATCTGATAAGAAAGCGTGTAAGATCTTATAATCCGATCAAATTCAATTTTGAATAAATTTTGGATTTTGAATAATTGAATTCGCTCAAAACCTCTTTAATTGGATGATCCGATTGCCTACACACGTGCATATTTACATTGATCCACATACCAGTCTTTTATAGTCTAATTACTATTGGATGTATCAAATGTGATCAAATGTGATCAATAATTATGGGAAAAATCTTATGCTCGGAACATTATGTAAGTGGATAGTTACAGTTTTAACGTCAGGTTCTAAAAGACGTTAGGATAAGCTTGACGTCTCTTTCTGCTCATAATTCGACCCCTCGGGGTATTACCCTCAAAATGAGGAGGAAGAAAAGAAGAAAAAAAACTATAAGACAGTCTCGCCTGAAAAAGTTGTTCTACAACGAAAGCTTGCAAAAAGCTTGCAAAAAAAAACAAAAAAAATCAATTTTTCATTTAAATTGCACTATTGTTGATTTTCAAAATATTTCACTTAAATACATTCTCAAGATGTTGACAATTTCCTTATATATATATAATTTTCCAACGAATGTTAAGTCTGCAATATTTTGGATTTAGTTAGTTTCTCTGGGAATTTAAACTGCATTTTCCTTTTTATTTTGTCTTTTTGTTTAAAATAACTCAAAGCTTCTTTAGACTATATATATATATATATACAGGGTGACTAAAAAAACGGGTCCCGTGTACACTTTATGTGATATCTCCTTTATTTATTCACCGATTGCCCTTATTTTACATGACATGGCAGAATCAACGACCGTGAGTACACCAAGACCTCAGTGGAAGCTGGGATAAAGAATACACTGTCTTAAATTTTACTACAAGACAGGCTCGTTTAAGAAAACCTAGGACAGTTTCATGCATCAGTTCGGATGTGAAAAGGCTCCACCCAAAAGCAGAATTCAGAACTGGGTGGACCACTTTGAGAAGTATGGGACCGTGGAGAACTTCAGTGAGAACCGTCCAAGCCACTCTGCACGTTTCAAGAAGCGGACAGCCGAGCTGGTCGAAAGTGTGAGAGAGTCTCTCCAGGAGAGTCCGAAACGCTCTGTGCGTAAGCGAAGTCAGTCCCTCGGTATCTCCCGTGAGACTTGCAGGAGAGTGCTGGTGAACGATATCAGGGCTTACCCATACAGAATACAGACGCTGCCGACCCTTACAGCCTCAGACAAGAAGCAGAGGAGCGCTATGGCAGTCAAGATGATCGATAAGATCGAGGAGACACCAGGTTTTCTTAACCTCCTTTGGACCTCAGATGAAGCCCACTTCCATCTTGACGGAAAGGCAAACTCCAAGACAAATGTCTTCTGGGGGTCCTCCAGACCCAATGAAGTAGCCACCAAGCCCCTGCACTCTCCTAATTGCCCGGTGTGGGCTGCAATCTCGGTCAGAGGCATCATCGGACCAATCTTCATCGAAGAATCTGGCGCAGCAGTGACAGTCACCAAGGAGCGGTATGTGGAAATCCTCAAAACCTTCAAGATTGAGCTCCAGACCCTCTACCCGTCGCCCATGAGCAAGTTCTGGTTCCAGCAAGACGGAGCAAGTTCTCACATCTCAAACCTGTCCCGAGATTGGCTGAAAGAGAACTTCGGAGACCGTGTGATCAGTCTCAAGACTCATTTTGAGTGACCACCCCATATCCCGGACCTAAGGCCCCCAGATTATTTCCTTTGGGCTATCTTAAAGACAGGATGTACGCAGGGAAACCCAGAACTATCACGGAACTCAAGGAAGCCATCAGGGAGGAGATGAGAGCCATTCCCAATTCAGTCTGTAAGAACGTCATGGACAACTTCGTTCTGCGCCTCAGGAAATGCACGGAGCTAAAAGGAGTCCATCTAGAACACATGCTGTAGAACGGAGAAAAAAAGGCCAAAGACCCTAGTGTTTTGATATGATGCTGTGAATATAATAAACTAGTTATGCCCCAAAATTTATTTCATTCGGACGAAACACTAAGAAACGGAGCCTAATTAGAGTTGGGCCCGTTTTGTTGGGGTCACCCTGTATATATATATACATATATATATATTTGTTTATTTTGTTTGCGATACTTTTGAACGAATTACAATATTTATACGAAAGAACATTTTATCATTAATTTTAGTTGGGAATAATTTTTCTTTCAGTAATGTGATGGCCCCAGATTGGGAACGACACACACACACACATACACACACATACACACACACACACATATATATATATATATATTAATTCAATTATCTACGGACACGTGTTTCATCGTTTACGACTCGTCAGCGTGGCTGAATGTAGCAAGATTCGAAACCAGGATCACGTGTCCGTGGATAATTAATATATATATATATATATATATATGTGTGTGTGTGTGTGTGTGTGTGTGTGTGTGTGTGTGTGTGTGTCGCTCCTCATCTGGAGACATCACATTAGTGAAGGGAAAACTATTCCCAACTAGCATTAGGTAAACATGCTCTTTCATATAAATAATTGAATTCGCTCAAAAGTATCGCAAACAAAATGAACAAATAAACAACATCTATAAAAACGCGGTATATTCCAGCACTAGCGGAGAGTGGCTCAGTGGTAGAGCTTCAGACTCTGGGGTCCTCGTTTCGAATCTCCATGGGTTCAGCCATGCTGATGAATCGTAAACGACGAAACACGTATACGTGCATAACTATATATATATATATATATATATATGTGTGTGTGTGTGTGTGTGTGTGTGTGTGTGCGTGAAAAAGGCAAACGAAAAGAATTAAATACAGAAAAAATCATCAAGAAAACGACAGATTTACTGGTTTCGTTCGAATCAACGAACGTCTTCAGAAAAAGTGAAGATTTTAAATTTATTGGATAACGGTAAGAACATAGGAAAAAGAAGAAACGCAGAACGTGATGTCAATGGCACGTGTTTAACTATTTAAAAAATGAAAAGAATAATGAAACGCGTGTGGCAGAGACGTTAAAATGGGAAAGGCGGGGGGAAGTCTTTGGGACGGATGTAGACGAGACCCGTGGTTCGGAAAAAGAAAGAGAAGAATAAAAAAGGAAAGAGAAATATACAGAGAGAGAGAGAGAGAGAGAGAGAGAGAGAGAGAGAGAGAGAGAGAGAGAGAGAGAGGGGGGGGAGTACGCGTTGACCACCAAAGTTGCAGTTTAAAAAAAAATTGTTGGCAAGCTATAAGGGCTTATATCTTTCAAAATTGTATTCTAAATCAAATTATTGAAAATATATTAAAGAATACACTTCAGTTATTAAGCGTGTAAAATCCTGTAAAAATAGCAACATAAATCAACTTTTGGTAATCATTAATATTGTTTCAATAATGGAAAAAATGGAAAAGTTCGAGTGACACCCTAAAGGTTACAGGTGACTCTAAAATGGAAGTCGACGAAACCACGTGACTTCCGGATAGAGATTTTCTGTCTCCTGGCTGGCGAGACTACAAGCAGGAAAGACGTATCCGGGGATCCGTTCCTAAAAGGAGGGGGGTCACAATGTAACTAGATGTAGCTGGACGAGCTATTCGTCTCTCCATATGTCTTTCTCACTACACTCACGTGTACGAAAGTAACATGTCTCTCTGGTGTTTGCTGTGGGTGTTCTTCTCTTTGTAATAAACCTTTTTATAAACATCGGCGTCCGAGTGGGGTTATCAGCAGACAAATAGAACCCGGGTTCCCGACGACGGCGACGACACGGGCGTGTATAATGGTTTATGCACGCATCATCAAGTGAAAAATGCAACACTATTAGGTACCTAAATTTATTTTAGTTTATCTACTCATTTCTTTTGGCTAAGATCAAAGTGTAGTATCTGTTCCGATGGATACTGCACTCCATACTGGTATTGTCTTGTCTTTCGGGTCTTGACTTACGCCGGTCAATGGGTCTGTCCTGTGCAGTTCTAGGAGGTCCACCCTCCCAGGCTTTGCCTCCCCTCTTTGGGGAGGAGTAAGTTTATTGCTTACTGTCTGAGGCGCCCCTACCGGGGAATGCCGACGGGGCTGCCCAGGCAATTTTTAAATGGCCAGAGTGCTCACCTCTCGGGCGCTGGCTTTTCAAACCCCACTTTCCCGACCTGACCTTGGGTCACATCTTACTTGTGGGAGTAGGATAAAACTGGCCTTGTGCCTAACTCCTGGAGAGGAGTAAATCAATACTCATTTAATGTCTTCAAGAAGTTTAAAGCAGTTTACTTTACCGTAAATAATGACTGCGAGTTTTTATTAATCCAATAATAAAAATGGCCAAGCGCGGATTATTTTACTCACAGTCACTATTTACGGTAAAATCAATTGCTTTAAACTTCTTTTAAATATTAAATATTAATAAAAAAAAAACGTAAATAGAGCACAAATGAGGAGGTAAAGCAAAATAAATTATTTTTTAACTAATTTCTCAACGGTATTTTAAAAAAAAAATACTTAATGTCGCTAATAGTAATGATTAATCAACTTTTTAAAAGTCAGTCACAGAATCAGTCAGTATTTTCCGAACAACCTTATGACTATGAGATGATGATGAACTTGGATGCGCACACGCCTATGTGTATTTCTTTAATGTGAACACGTGCACATCTACACACACACGTACACAAATAAAATCCCGTGTTAACACACTAGCAATTACTCTCAAATAACTGTCCACCATTCATCGAAACTATTTCAATCCAACACTTTCCAGGTTTATAAATCTTCGAGCCATTTAGACATTCATCTTTGTCCACAACATCCGGTTGATGACACGTGGATAAATCACCTTAACCGAATTCCGCTGTTTTATAGCCGGGACATCACCCTTAGGCCCTTCCCATTCGCCGTTTCCCTCTCTTCTGGGGTCGTCTTACAAGGAACCAGAAGTGAGATAACACCGACATGATTTGCTGAAAATCACTTTACATCCGGGCGTCGAATTTCGCGTTACAATAGGCCGCCAAAAATATATATTCTACCATTTTCCCTCAATATGCACCACTAACCCTAACCCTAACTATAACCCTAACCCTAACCCTAAACCTACCCCTTTCCTTCAGTCTGCACCAAATGGGTTATTTTGTTTTTAATGAATTAAAAATTATTTGTGTCAAACGAGAAAATAAAAATGATTTTTTTATCCTGTATTATTGCTTGATGTGTTTGTTTTCTGTAGCATGGATCTTGGCTTGGATAGGCCATAAACGACGATGTTAGCGTCTTAGAATGTACTAAAACCCAACCCTCACAATGACAGTTACAATGTAAGAAAAGTCCCAAATGGATAAAAACTTGAATGTTAATTGAAGGAGATAAAACATGGTTAACGAACACAAAATATTTATTTATGTACAAATCATTGAAAGTTATTTATGTGAATAAAATGTTCGTTAAAAAATTCTTGTGCTTGTAGAATGTTCTTGTGTGTATGTCTATATTTGTTTTCTGTCAATGTATGTATGTGTGTGACAACGTTTGTTAGTGTGCAAGTTGAGAGTAGTCATTTGCTCCACTCCTTGCTATGCGGCAAAGAGGAGGAGTAGAGTGTACTGGATGGTGTTGGCTTGTTTTGTCTCTGACTCTACTGTCAACTTGTTAAAAAAATCTAAGTTTTTTATGCTTAGCAACCAGATCAAGTTATACTTTTAAGCGGCAAAATATGATTTCGAGTGCGAAGAATAATTTTTGGCGTGCGGACGTAATCGTACGCACATCACATGACCGCTATTGTTGCCTTTTTGTTAATATCTCACTGGGAGCCTTTTTTTTACCCGAAAATGTAATTGCTTTTTTAGAGTGTTTTTGCTTAGGCGTTGCTTGTGTTTTTGCGTTGGCTTATTAATATAATGGATTAGGATTGTTAATTCTATATTGCCTGTGTATCGTGAAGATCTGAAGACTTCTTTGGGTAATTTATTCTGGGTTGGTTCTTCTTTTTTTTTGTTGATCGGGACACATACCTTTCATCGGGTGAAGATAGTCCGTTTTAGAGGATCTCCTTTGTTCGTTGCCAGATCGTCGTCATGAATAATAAAGCACATGGAGACATTGGTAAAGTATGGTTTTAATTATACGTGTTACGCACATTGTCACTACTATATACCATTATATTTTTCTATACATAAGTGTTTGCCGTCCTTTATAGAACAGCGGAAGTTGCTAGAATGTTGCCGTATACAGGCTCTGACTGCCTTGGTGACTCCGGATCTGGATTTTTCCTCGAAATTGACTCTTGAAGCATTTTCTTTCAGTGGGTATGGCCGCAATGCATGCAGAGGTTTGAGATCAGAGATTTGTTTCACTCAGATGAATCGAGCATACACCTGAATTAAACAGCAGGCGGTTTGACGATTTTCCGAGAACACTAGTTATCGAAAAAGAAATTTAGAGAGAGAGTGGAACCCCTCTTTGCGAAAGTCAACTTGTATCACCGGGGCAGAAAATACGGACATTTTGTTAAAGACACCGAACGAAACAATTAGCGAGAATTTATTAATTGATATGGCGCTGAAAAGGGATTCAGCTTCATTTATGCCATTCTTCCCTAGCTGACCTCATTACGAATGTCAACTATTGAAAATGTTACGAATTTTATTATCCCGGCAGAAAATGCGGCCACCTTTGTTAAAGATGTCAGGATAACCAATTAGCGATAGTTGATTAATTGCTATGGTACTTAAAAGGGCTTTCATCTTAAGTTAAGTCATTCGCGATTGTTATTGCTAAAAGGAAATTTGTAATATTGGGTGGATTCAAAATGTCGATTCGGGGCTTTATAGAATCAGAAAAAGAGAGATGACTTCAAACGTAGCTCATAATGTAATCGCGGTAAATAATAAATTGCAATATATATATATATATATATATATAGTGAATGCTTTTATTCAAACATGTACAAGGTCTGCTACACTGGCATGTCGATGTTATCGATCTACAGCTCTCAAGAGCTGAGGTCTCATCAGGCAGAAAATTGTTTTTTTGATTCAACTGGTTGCTGAATTCCAGGGAGAATGAAGTCAAGCAAAAAAGAAGAGGAGAAAGAAATAAAAGTCATGTGACCGATTTTAAAATATGATTGCCGTTAGAAATTACTATTTTCTTATTTTTATCTTTTATATATTTTATTTTATATATATATATCCAACGCTGAGTTGGGGTAGAAAGGGGGGGGGGTTAGGAAAAGAAAAAGAAGAGAGAAGGGAAAGAGATACAATTGCTGTCAAAAAAGTTTAATTTACAGCTGTTAATATTTTTATTTTGTATTTTTATCCAACGCTTAGTTAAGGTGGGGGGGGGGGTTGGAAGAAAAAGAAAGAGAAAGGGGTTGAGGGGTGTTAGGGGTGGATGTCTATAGCCATTTAGGATTTGTTGCGGGGAATGGTTCTGAGTTAAATTCATATTTATTTTTATTCAGCGCTGGGCTGGATAAAGGGGGGGTCGGGGGGAGATTAAACAAGAGCGAAAGAGAAGATGAAGGAAGAGGGGAGGGGGGGTTTCAAGTTTGTTGTGTCTGCTTCCTGTCAATGCAGACATATAACAATTACATGACACCCAGCTTACGGGGATATTTTAGTTTAAGCTTAATTGGCATTTAATTTTGATTATTTTGATGGATAGTTAAATGTATTTTAAATAATATTTATCAGTTAATTAATAAAACATAATGGTAATTGTCTTTATTTTTAGTAAGATTCATATATGGATTATTGGCAGTAATATTAGTGGGTTAGTTCTAGGTACTAATGAGTTAAAATATATTGGGAATTATTCTTGGTAAGGATCGTATATAAGTTTATGACATTGATATAGATGGATTATACTATTATATTTAGTTTTAATTATTTTGGAATATGAATAAATGTATTTCGATTATAAATAATAGTTATTGATGGATTAATAAAACATACTGGTAATTGCTTTTATTTTTAATGGAATTTATATATCGATTAATTTCAGTGGTATAAATAAATAAATTTTATTATTCGTTGTGGTCCTATTATTAATGGTGGGGTTAACACTTGTTATAGTATTAGTGGTAAGGTGTTCTAGTTAAAATTGTTAACGTAAGTTATGGTCTATGAAGGGGGGGGGGATTAGGAATGGTGGGGGCTAGTAATTTTAATTAAAGTGATCAGTATATAATTATTTAAATATTTAAAAATTGGTTTTGGTAATAAGTAGTTTTGTCAGCTGGATGTTGAGTGCACATACGCACTCGTGCACACATATAAATACATATATGCACATGTATACACAAACATTCATATATGCACCCAAACCCATGCACATACGCGTGAACACACAGATACACATGTATGTGTACATATGTATACGTATACATACGCGCATACAGGCGCACACATACACACATAAATAGTTATAAAATTTTATATCTTCATACATATGCCCACTCATATGTCCGCAAAAATCACCTATATATATATATATATATGTAAGATTTTACTTTTACATGTTATAGTATTTATTCAAAGATTGGGGTGGTTGTACTGTGTTTGTAGTTGAGGGTTAAAGTTACTTGATTTGGAAGTGTTAATAAGTGTTAATTTTAGCGGGCTTTTTGGGTATTGGGTTTTTTTTGTTTTAATGGTATTATTTAGGGGGGGTTGTACAAATTACTGAGGAGGTGTGATCTGTTATGCCTACAGTTGATCGATGTTTCCTGTTTTTTGTTTAAAAGTTTTCCTCTGTCAGTAAATTTAATTATTTCAAGTTTTTCGCCGAGGCATAAATAGCATGGTGAGTTTAATGAGCTACAGGTGCTAGTTTTTCTGATAATGTTCCAGATTACAATTGGTGATTTATTTTTATTAGTGAGTTCCCAGTGGTAATTTGAGAGTGATGTTCTGTTTTGGTAGCTTGGGTTGTTGAATGAACATTTATGGCCGGTGTATCTTTCTTTGAAAGTATTACCTGCCATACCTATGTAGTATTTTTTTATATTAGGAGTTTCCTTAGTTGAGATTGTTGCTTGGTAAATCGTCTTTGTTATTAAACAATTTTGTTGCAAGGGGCATTCATTTTTATTTATGCAGTTACAGGACTTTACTTTAGTTGTTTTATTGTTATTTGATTCAGGGTTTAGGTTGCTGTTTAGGATTTTGTTATTGTGTTTTTTAATTATCATTTCTAAATTTTCGCTGCAACTGTAACTTAGTTTAAGTGTATTTTTGTTGAATATTTTATGTAAGATATTGTTTGGGGGGAAATATGTGTTTATGAGGTTTAGAAATTTTTTACCAAGTTTGGTTTTAACTGCTTGATTGAAGGGAGGTGTAAACCATATTATCTTCCTATTTCTTGCTTTATTGTTTTTATTATTAGTCGTTGCAGGTTTATTAAATTTAATTTGTGTATTCTTGTATCCGCTGTTTTTTAGTGCTTTATTATAGAATTCTTTATGTTTGTTAAAGATTGTTTCATTTGATGAGTTATTGCTTATCCTATGTTGGATAGATTTAGGGATGTGTTTAATGATAGTTTTGGGGTGGTTGGAGAGGGGGTGTACATAGATTGGGTTAAAGTTTTCTTTATTATATGGTTCGTATGTTTCTTTGGTTAAGTTGAGAGTTACATCTAGGAAATTTACTATTTTAATGTTGGAAGTTATTTCAACTTTAAGGCATATCCTCCTCATCTCCCTAATAATAATCTTTTTAATATTTTCACACCTTTGCCCATTAGAGTTTCTGACTACTAAGAGTCCATCATCCCTATATAGGCCAATGTCTTCAATATCTATATCATTAGTTAGGTTGTAGAGGATGTATAAACCAACTAGGTCGGTGATTTCTGCAGAGTCAAAAGAGCCCATCGAAACATCAAAAGAGCCAGATTGGTTGCTCTTTGTCCATTGATCTTTTTTACTAATTAGCACTGTTTTCCTACATTTTCTTACAATGTTAATCTCTTCTTCAGAAATATCCGAGAGAAGAGTAGCAAACTCCATGACGCTTTCGAAGAGTTCATTAGAAATTGAGGGGTAGTAATTAATTATGTCAAATTGGATGAAGGAACAATTTATTTTGTTTTTTATTTTGCGGAACCAATTAATTGTATCGGTCGTGTTGATCCATTGGTTGAGTTTATATGCTGATCTAATGTTTTTGTTAATTTTTTGTAGAATGATTTTGCTAATTTTTCCGGTTTCTTGTTTTGTAGGATTAATTAGTCTAGTTGTTGGCTTTGTCTGAAAGTCAGGTTTGTGGTCTTTAAGGAGTATATATGCTTCTCTTACTTTTAGTTTACTAACCCTATCACTAATTTTGAGTTTGTCAGTAATTTCCTTGCTACTAATATTTATGTTTTGGACTAAGTCAGTGTTTGATTTTCTGTAATTCTTAGTTATATTATTGTCGAGTAGTTTAAAATATTCTGATTTGGTGAGTTTATAAAAGTTTTGAGTTTTGTCTGCCTTAACTAGAATGTGCTTGGAGTTGTTAATTTCGTTGACTATTCTATCTAGTTTGTGTATACATGTGCATATATGTATTTATATGTGTGCACGAGTGCGTATGTGCACTCAACATCCAGCTGACAAAACTACTTATTACCAAAACCAATTTTTAAATATTTAAATAATTATATACTGATCACTTTAATTAAAATTACTAGCCCCCACCATTCCTAATCCCCCCCCTTCATAGACCATAACTTACGTTAACAATTTTAACTAGAACACCTTACCACTAATACTATAACAAGTGTTAACCCCACCATTAATAATAGGACCACAACGAATAATAAAATTTATTTATTTATACCACTGAAATTAATCGATATATAAATTCCATTAAAAATAAAAGCAATTACCAGTATGTTTTATTAATCCATCAATAACTATTATTTATAATCGAAATACATTTATTCATATTCCAAAATAATTAAAACTAAATATAATAGTATAATCCATCTATATCAATGTCATAAACTTATATACGATCCTTACCAAGAATAATTCCCAATATATTTTAACTCATTAGTACCTAGAACTAACCCACTAATATTACTGCCAATAATCCATATATGAATCTTACTAAAAATAAAGACAATTACCATTATGTTTTATTAATTAACTGATAAATATTATTTAAAATACATTTAACTATCCATCAAAATAATCAAAATTAAATGCCAATTAAGCTTAAACTAAAATATCCCCGTAAGCTGGGTGTCATGTAATTGTTATATGTCTGCATTGACAGGAAGCAGACACAACAAACTTGAAACCCCCCTCCCCTCTTCCTTCATCTTCTCTTTCGCTCTTGTTTAATCTCCCCCCGACCCCCCCCTTTATCCAGCCCAGCGCTGAATAAAAATAAATATGAATTTAACTCAGAACCATTCCCCGCAACAAATCCTAAATGGCTATAGACATCCACCCCTAACACCCCTCAACCCCTTTCTCTTTCTTTTTCTTCCAAACCCCCCCCCCCCCCACCTTAACTAAGCGTTGGATAAAAATACAAAATAAAAATATTAACAGCTGTAAATTAAACTTTTTTGACAGCAATTGTATCTCTTTCCCTTCTCTCTTCTTTTTCTTTTCCTAACCCCCCCCCCTTTCTACCCCAACTCAGCGTTGGATATATATATATAAAATAAAATATATAAAAGATAAAAATAAGAAAATAGTAATTTCTAACGGCAATCATATTTTAAAATCGGTCACATGACTTTTATTTCTTTCTCCTCTTCTTTTTTGCTTGACTTCATTCTCCCTGGAATTCAGCAACCAGTTGAATCAAAAAAACAATTTTCTGCCTGATGAGACCTCAGCTCTTGAGAGCTGTAGATCGATAACATCGACATGCCAGTGTAGCAGACCTTGTACATGTTTGAATAAAAGCATTCACAATACAGCTCTATATTTTTATTGAGCACTCTTTTATAAACCCGGTTTGATTCCCTTTGGATTTCTACCCTGTGGATTTTTACCCTACCTGGATTACTATATATATATATATATATATATATATATATATATTAATAATGGAGTTTATGTATCTGTCTGTCTGTCTGAAGCCGAAACTCCAGTATGACTATTTTACTGAAATTAATCTTTTTGAAATTCTTTATATACTGTCACTAAAAGTCGCTTAGACACCAGATGGGTTTTGCCATTTACATAAGTCATTCCTTTAAACCTTCAATTAAATTAATATTTACAAATATACACTTATAACTGCTATTATCAAATTTACATATGTATTTACAATATTTTCCAATAAGGTTATATTAATAAACATTATTCATACAATTAATTAAAGCCATTTTCATACTAACCGGCGTGTTACTAAAGCATTTCAACTCGAGTACTGTTAAAATTGCAAAGTCATTGGCTGTTTAATCAGTGGTGTCCTCCCTCCCTCCGGTAATTAAATATGGCGATCTGATTAAGCAGCCGATTGGCTGTTTAATCAGTAGTGCCCTCCCTCCCTCCGGTAATTAAATATGGCGATCTGATTAAGCAGCCGATTGGCTGTTTAATCAGTGGTGTCCTCCCTCCCTCCGGTAATTAAATATGGCGATCTGATTAAGCATCCGATTGGCTGTTTAATCAGTGGTGTCCTCCCTCCCTCCGGTAATTAAATATGGCGATCTGATTAAGCAGCCGATTGGCTGTTTAATCAGTAGTGCCCTCCCTCCCTCCGGTAATTAAATATGGCGATCTGTTTAAGCATCCGATCGGCTGTTTAATCAGTGGTGCCCTCCCTCCCTCCGGTAATTAAATATGGCGATCTGATTAAGCAGCCGATTGGCTGTTTAATCAGTGGTGTCCTCCCTCCCTCCGGTAATTAAATATGGCGATCTGATTAAGCAGCCGATTGGCTGTTTAATCAGTAGTGCCCTCCCTCCCTCCGGTAATTAAATATGGCGATCTGATTAAGCATCCGATCGGCTGTTTAATCAGTGGTGTCCTCCGTCCGGTAATTAAATATGGCGATCTGATTAAGCAGCCGATTGGCTGTGTAATCAGTAGTGCCCTCCCTCCCTCCGGTAATTAAATATGGCGATCTGATTAAGCAGCCGATTGGCTGTTTAATCAGTTGTGTCCTCCCTCCATCCGGTAATTAAATATGGCGATCTGATTAAGCAGCCGATTGGCTGTTTAATCAGTGGTGCCCTCCCTCCCTCCGGTAATTAAATATTGCGATCTGATTAAGCAGCCTAATGGCTGTTTAATCAGTAGTACCCTCCCTCTCTCCGGTAATTACATATGGCGATCTGATTAAGCAGCCGATTGGCTGTTTAATCAGTGGTGTCCTCCCTCCCTCCGGTAATTAAATAGGGCGATCTGATTAAGCAACCGATTGGCTGTTTAATCAGTGGTGTCCTCCCTCCCTCCGGTAATTAAATAGGGCGATCTGATTAAGCAACCGATTGGCTGTTTAATCAGTAGTGCCCTCCCTCCCTCCAGTAATTAAATATGGCGATCTGATTAAGCAGCCGATTGGCTGTTGAATCAGTATGCCCTCCCTCCCTCCGGTAATTAAATATGGCGATCTGATTAAGCAGCCGACGTTAATCTGGCACGTTAAACATGTAAACAACAACGCTGGCAAACACGGTGCTCAGTTTTCCATTTTTAAAACCGTCCTAAGTTTGTTTATTCTTAGCCATTATGTTTTAAAACACAAATTTATTAAATCAAATTGTTTAATTAAAATAATAATTGATTTTAAAATTACTATATAAAAACGCGCGTGCGCACACACACACCCACACACAGTTAAGGTAAACTTTTTCTTTCCGAGAATTAAAATTTTTTTCGTGTTTACTGTATTTGATTTCTTAATACTTTCATATCCAATATTATCATTTTTTCACGACCTCAACAGAATTTATGATTCCATGTTTTATTTATTAAAAAAAAAGATGTGATTTTTTTTCTTTAATGTCAACAAAATAAACTAACACATTGTACTGGAAAACTATACAACTGATTGTAGAATCAAATTGTTTAATTAAAAAAAGGTACACACACGCACACGCACACACGCGCGCGCGTTCAGTGTATTTGATTTGTTGGTGCCTTTTCATTTTAGGACCCACGCTAACTTTGATCCCGTCGTTACAGTTAGGGTTAGGTTTGTTTTTTTTCCTTTTTAATTAAAAATATTTACATGTATAGGGGGGGGAGATAAAAAAATTGGGGGTAGGCGGTCAAAAAAAAATTTTTTTTTTTCTTAACTAAAAAATATTTCAATGACTGGTAATATAAAAAAATTGAGGGGGGGTACAACAACAAATTTTCTTTCTTTTTAAACTACAAGTCTTTCTATTTATGGGCGAGGGTACAACAAAAATCGGGGTGGGGTCGAATTTTTTTTTCTTTATTTTCAACTAAAAATATTCTTTGTCATAAACACAGAAAATCAATGTCTAACAACCACAGAAATATGACTGGGGCTCCATTGGCTTACGCGTGAGCCTTCATTTCTGATGCGGCAGCCTAGCAAAAATATGCGACCGGAGGGAGCATATATTTGCTAGTATTAATAATGGAGTTTATGTATCTGTCTGTCTGTCTGAAGCCAAAACTATACTATTTAAGACTATTGTACTTATTATGAAATAGTATAATATATACTATTTCAAACTAATCTACTATCGTTAAATGCTCAATTCAGAGGCATAGTGTAGTGTAGTATATGTTCTGTTGTCATGATACCATCCTCCCAGGCATTTTCTCCTCCTTTTTTGAGAGGTGTGGAGGTAGTGTAGTATCTCTTCTGTTTTCATGATACCATCCTCCCAGGCATTTCCTCCTCCTTTTTTGAGAGGTGTGGAGGTAGTGTAGTATCTGTTCTGTTGTTTCACATTATCATTCTTTATTTTCATTACGTGTTTTCTTGTAAATTGAAGTTAAGCAAGGCATATCCAAGCCATTAGTAAATGGGTGACCATTTTGGAAACATAAATTGCTGACTCATCCTTCCGGTCCTTCCGGAAGTGACGTCATTGTGAGAGGATTTTTTTACATTATCATTCTTT
The DNA here is from genome assembly GCA_963556195.1 of Sepiola atlantica. NCBI lineage: Eukaryota > Metazoa > Mollusca > Cephalopoda > Sepiida > Sepiolidae > Sepiola > Sepiola atlantica. The sequence goes on along the minus strand of OY744522.1, from coordinate 16,557,685 downwards.
ATTTTCATTACGTTGTTAAGATAAGATGTTTTGTTGTAAATTGAAGTTAAGCAAGGTACATCCCGGCCATTAGTAAATGGGTGACCATTTTGGAAAAATTAATTGCATACTCATCCTTCCGGAAGTGACGTCATTGTGAGAGGATTTTTTCACATTATCATACTTTATTTTCATTACGTTGTTAAGACAATGTGTTTTAAATTGAAGTTAATCAACAAATATCTCGGCCATTACTAAATGGGTGACTATTTTGGAAGAATAACAAAACAGGTTCTTTGATATCACGTAGGCGCTGTCATATTTAAACATGAGTTCTTTGATATGACCGAGGCGCTTTCTAATTTTTTTTTTCCTTTTTAAATAATGTATGGGGAGAGTAAAAAATTTTTTTTTCGGGAGGGGGGGGTCAATTTTTTTCTTTCTTTTTTAACCGAAAATACTACTATGTATGGGGAAGGGTAAAAAAAATTGTGGGGGGGGGGGAGGTCAAAAAACTTTCTTTTTTTTCTTTTCTTAACTAAAAATATTTCTATTTATGGGGGAGGGAAAAAAATTGGGGTGGGGTCGAAATTTTTTTTTCTTTATTTTTAACTAAGAATATTCTTGGTCGGAAACAAAGAAAATCAATGTCTAACCACCCAAGAAATATGACTGGGGCTTCATCGGTTTACGGATGAGCGTTCATTTCTGACGTGGCAGCCTCGCAAAAATATGCGACCGGAGGGAGCATATATTTGCTAGTATATATAATAGAGAATGGTAGTTTGTTTGAAGCATTGCTGGGAATTGTAGTAAATATATTAAGAAGGCTGGGGGCAATGCAGAGTGACGGAAAGAACAAAAATAATAAATCGAATGAGGGACTTACTATTTATTTTTCTTTACAAAAAGTGTGGTACTGGCTGCGTGTATTGTCCGAATGATGATTAAGACTCATTTAATATTTCGGGAAAATCTTCCCTTTGTCAAAATAAGACACCAAAGGAAAAGTCCGTCTGTGTTGAGAATTCGCCGTGTGAGATTGTAAAGAAAAATAAATAGTATGCCCCCCCCTTCGATTTATTATGTTTGTTCTTTCCAGCTTCCCATCAATCTGCCATTCTGCATTGCCCCCAGTCTTATTAATATATATATATATATATATATATATATATATATATATATATATATATATATATATATATGAGGATAAAATACATGGAATATCATGAAAGGAAAAGTAGTGGAGACAGAATGTATGAAAGACAGAAAGGAAATACAATGAAACATAGGAAGAAATAAAAAGAAACGGGAGATTTTACCGGTTTCGTTCGGATCAACGAACGTGTTCAGCAAAAAAAATGAAGATTTTAAAGTTATTGCGATAAGACGACAGAAAATAGGAAAGAAGACGTGAAACGGGATGTTTTCAGCACGCGTGTAACTAATTTGAAAATATGCAACGCGTGCGAAAACGACCTTTATTAAAACAGGAAAGCAAAAGAAAAAGAAAAAAAAAGTGGAAATATGGATAAATAGCAATAAAAAACAATACTTAGCCGTGATCGGAGTTGATAATGCAGTGGCGGGTTATATTGCATTGTTTCAGTGCGATTTTTGCCAGATGTTTGGTTAGGGAGTAAGTGCGAATCCCAAGTTTTAAGTTAGATGATGATGAGCGAATGATTAGATCCATTTTTCATGCACTTGCGGTGTGTGAGAGATGATCCAGTTTTGAGGAGGATGCAGTCGAAATTGTGAGTAAAAGTGTTTCTGTCTATGACTAGTGTGTTGTTTCAGGTCCTGTTTATACTCGTAAATACGGTATTTGATATAACTGTCCGTCGCGCCGATATAAGACAGGATTTGGTATCGAGTAAATATTTAATTGGTTTAGAAGTTGATGTCACTATGTTTTTTAGGGTAGGTTTGAGTTGTTGCAATGAGGTAGAGATGGAGTGAGTGGGGGAAAACTATATAAGATTTATTTTTATGAATTTTGTCGGTGTTATTTATGCTAATGGTGTTGTTATGGGGGTAAGTGTTATAGGTTATAGTTAGGTTTAGGTTTAGGTTTAGGGGTTAGGGGTTAGGGTTAGGTTTTGGGGTTAGAGTTAGGGGTTATGGGTTAGGTTTAGGGTTAGGTGTTAGGGTTAGGGTTAGGGTTAGAGGTTAGGCTTAGGCTTAGGCTTAGGCGTAGGCTTAGGCTTAGGTTTAGGTTTAGGTGTTAGGGTTAGGGTTAGGGTTAGGGTTAGGGGGTAGGGTTAGGGTTAGGTGTTAGGTTTAGGGTTAAGGTTAGGGTTAGGGTTAAGGTTAGGGTTAAGGTTAGGGTTAGGGTGAGGATACTGTTTGTAGGGTAAGCCTGTTTTTTTGTTTGTTTCTCTTTTGCTTTTAATATTCACAGCATGACTACATTTTGAATTACCCGGACAATATATAATTTCTATCAGGAAAATATATGATCATGAAAAGTCATTTAAAAACCTTCAAAATCGTGCTCCCCTTGCCTTTTTAATTTTCTTTTTTATTTAAACTGATTAAATAAATTGAAACAAAAACCTGAATGTAAATTAGAGTTACCCCCCCCCCCCCCATGTTTACTACGTTCCAGTACAAGAGACAATCTGACCGACTGACCACAATATTCCTATGAATTTACAATATACTGTCTGAGGATGCGTTGTCTGTTTCGCTGTATCACAGTGTGGCTAGACAGGCAAGTTATTTAACTTGAAGTCCGACCATTTTCGACAGTCAGAGTTTCTGTCCAGTGTGCTATCAGCACCAGCCACGAGGAAACTTGGTCTCAAAATTGCAAAATGCTGAACAAAAAGTGAGAACTTTTCGGTAAATATTAAAAATGAAAAAAAAAAGAAAGAATATAATTACGGACCACAAAGACTTATTTGCCACACATGCGGCCGTCAGGGTTAGGGTTAGTAGAGATCATTGCTTTTAAAAGAGGTCAGAAAGGGTTACGCAATGGACAATCCTGTCTTGATAATAAATAAAACCGTTTGCGGCATCAGATTAGAATATCGTGTTGAGAAACAAACGCGAGGTCCGTTGATTCGTACATTTGATGTTGAATAAAAACAGTAGTTGTTTTATGTCGACCATCAACTAAGAACGAAGGTCGACTCTTTTAATGTTTTGATGTGTTGTGCGTACAAGGGCACCCAGTGTGCGGTTTGCTCAAGAGATTTACAATTTAGGAACTTCTTCGTATTTGACCAACTGGCACAAAGAAACGTTTTCTCCAATTTTGTCACTCAACACACAGGAGTAAGATTATATAAATATAAATAAATGTATTCAGTTTAGCCATGCCATTAAATTTATGTTTTAAAACATAATTTTTCTATTCTAATATATATATATATATATATATATATATATATATATATATATATATATATATATATATATATATATATATATATATATATATATCAGTCTTCAACAATTAATACACAATAATAATAATAATAATAATAGATTTAAAAATAAATAAATAAATAAATAATTAAAAACAAATTAATAAATAAATAAATTAATAAGTAAGTAAATAAAAGAATAAAGATATATATATATATATATATATATATATATATATATATATATATATATATGTATATACACATATGCAAATTAATAGACATAACCAAAAATAAAACCATAAATACGGCTCTTTACTAACAATAACGCATAGCCTCCTGAAGACGGTCGCGAAGACCGAAAGCGCTAGAGAATTGGCCCAAGATACAACATTAGGCGCCATAATCCACCAATTGACACCAATTGAATCGCTCGCCGAGTCGAGAAGTTAACCAGAAAGATCGAAAAGAAAGAAAACTTCGTGGTTGTCAATGACACATGTATAATAAACAACTTGCTGCCGAAAAATATATATATATATATATATATATATATATATATATATATATATATATATATATATATATATATATATATATATATATATAAGTGTTTTAAGGTTCATATTTTTTTTTAAAGCATCTATTGTTAAATTTAAGAAGGAATAGGTAAAATAAATACCTTTTGAAGCATAAAGATGCGATATCAATTTTTTTAATAAAAAAGAAAAGTAATAAATCGAAACCGATTTTTTGTTTCTTTTTTTATTATAAACTAGCATTTTTTTTTGTTAGTTTAAAGTGATACAGATATTTCGCCAAAATCTTGGCATCATCGGTGTGTAATATATCCTGATGTCATCGGATTTGTATTTTTTTTTCCTACCGGCTTTTGGTGTTACAGCCGGGCCAAATGGGTTAGCTGTTGTTTCCCACTATCAAATATGAGGACGTGAATGCAGCACGTGATTTGTATAAGTGTTTTAAGGTTCATATTTAAAAAAAAAAAAGCATCTATTGTTAAATTTAAGAAGGAATAGGTAAAATAAATACCTTTTGAAGCATAAAGATGCGATATCAATATATATATATATATATATATATATATATATATATATATATATATATATATATATATGTGTGTGTGTGTGTGTGTGTGTGTGTGTGTGTGTGTGTGTGCGTGTGTTTGTATGGTCGAATGCAAAACGCGATAAACGCCATTTTATAAATTTCGAAATTATCATTACAAAAAGTGTTTAATTCCAACACTTTACTACGTCCCAAAAATCATATTTTAGAAACCTTGATACTACCATATTTTTTTCTGCTTTCAGTTAACATAATTGATATGATCTTCCTTTTATTATCTGATTTCTCAATTTAAAGAAATTGGATTTATCTCCCTTTGCATTCTCTCTCCCTCTCTCTCCCCCCTCTCTCTCTCTCTCTCTCTCTCTCTCTATATATATATATATATATATATAGTACATGTATTGTATTAGTTTCTGTAGATGTAAATCCGTTGAAATTCAAGTGTTTATAAAAAGTGCTCAATAACAAGTAGAACTGTTCATAAGTATACATTTTTATTTATACAAACATTATTGGTTACATATGTGCATACATGTTTCGGTTGTACTCTTTAATGCCGCTAAGACAAAGCTACTTTCCTTCAATAACTACAAGTAACCTCTCCAACCACCGATTGTCATGGCAAATAACACCCTACCTAAGAGTTCATCATTCAAACTCCTCGACCTAACTTTCACAGATAACATGAATTGGAATAAATAGATTGAAGACATTGCCAAGGCTGCAGCAAAGAAGGTGGGCTCCCTCTACCGTGCTAGTAAACTTCTCACACCTGACATAATCCTGTATCTCTACAAAGCCACCATCCGCCCATGCATGTCACATCTGGGCTGGTGCATCATCTACTAGTCTCTCCCTCCTTGACAAGGTCCAAAAAAGAATCGCCAACCTAATAGGTCCCTCACTGTCAACCAAGCTCCAGTCCCTGTCCCATCGCCGCAATATTGCATCCTTGTGCTTGTTTTACAAATACTTCAATGGATTATGCTCCGATGAATTGGCTACCCTGGTGCCCCCTCGACGTAAATTCACTAGACTAACTCAACAATCAACTAAATCCCATCCATTCACTGTGGAGGTCCCCAGATGTCGGAGAGCCTTCTACTCAAATAGCTTCTTTCCTCGTGCTGCTGGCCTCTGGAACCCCCTCCCTTCCCCCTGTTTCCCCGACAGTACAGACATGCAGAAATTTAAAACTAATGTAAACAGACATTTCGCTGCGCAGATCCCAATTTAGGTTGACCCGCCCCCCAATCTTCTCCTCTCTTCTTTTTACTCAGTAGCCCCTTACGTCTACAGTGGCGGCCTGCCTTGTTTGGGATGACTTTGTTAAAAAAATAAATAAATAAAAAAGTGATGACCTATAACGGTTCTCTTGGGAGATCCCTATTGCCACCATTTCACGATGCGTTCCACAGTGGCATTTGTTCTGAATTTTATATAGCCCAACCCTAACCCTAACGTTAATCCTTACCCTAATCTAACCCTTACCCATGTCTAGACAGGACACACAAAATAAAGCAAAGGACGTGTGCGCACACTGCGCATAACTGGCATGGATAAATTGCTTGCTAAACTCATTATTCTATTCGTGGCGGGACTCTTCTCCAAAATACCCGGTTTTTCAGTTTTGGATACACATTTTTAAATGTTTCAAAAGTTTAATCAAACATTGAAACCAGTGTATCATCCAAGACTGAGACTATGTTGATGAGTAAAGTCGGGTTTTGAGTTGTGTTACGATAAAGAGTAACCCTAACATTTCTATTTTGTGAATTCCTGCCTTCTTCGTTTATCTCTTGATGTTTTTGTTTCTTTTATGTTTCATGTGTGTCCGGTTGTGATCAACCCTCTAGGTGCTGAATTACTTGTTTTTTGTAGAAAACATGATTTTTTACAACTATTTTTTAAATGACGCTGTAAGCTTAACCTTTCATTGTATGCCCAAAACAATGTCGATGACATTTGTAGCATATAAGTAGGACTATCAAAATAAATTGATTTTAATATATTACATTTGATAGTAAAACGATCATTCGACAAACCTAAAAAAGGTAATTATAGTGAAAAAACAAACAAAATGAAACCATTCGACTAAAAATTAGAAAACTGGAAACTCGAGGTACCTTCCGGTCGACACATCTTCGAGGGTGAACCGTCGATAACATTTCAAATAAATACATTCGTTACATAAAATTACTTTTAGAGCAAAAAATAAAAAAATAAAATGGGGAAGAAAAAAAAACGAATGAATATCGCCACAATTTGAACGAAACGATGGGGAAAACCGATTTCTGCAAAGAAATACAGAATAGAAACTAAGTTAACGAAATTAGAGGCAAACTATATGTATGTAAATATATATATATATATATATATATATATATATATATATATATATATATATATATATATATATATATAGTATGTTTTTAAAAGGCTGTGGCCAATGCAAATTCCGGGTAGAATGTAAGCTGTAAAGAACAAACATAATAAATCGAATACAGAATGGGAGTTACTAGTAAGTCCCATTCTGTATTCGATTTATTATTTTTGTTCCTTCCAGCTTACATCCTACCCGGAATTTGCATTGCCCACAGCCTTTTAAAAACATACTACTACTATTCCCAGCGATGCTTCAAGCAAACTACCATTCTCTCTCTCTCTCTCTCTCTCTCTCTCTCTCTCTCTCTCTCTCTCTCTCTATATATATATATATATATATATATATATATATATATATATATATATATATATATATATATATAGCTGACCTTTTGCCCGCAGAGTTCACTATGGAGGAGGAGCAGATGAACTCTTTAAATAAATTGTAAACTTTTGACTAATTTGCATATTGTGATGGCGGCCATCTTGAATTTATAATTAGGTTAACCATCAGCTCATGAACAATTGTCATTTTGCTGAATTTATTGCGTCTGATTTGTGCGGTTGTGTCTTATATTGCAAATAAAACCAGTTTTGCATGTAGTACCGTCTGCTATTAGAGGTGGTAGACTTGTCGCAATTTTGCGATAGCCGCGCTAATAGGGTTAAGTTTTAATACATCGTTGGTGGCTAGCCCTATGTGTGTTCTTATTATAATGATAATAATTGTTATTATTGCTGGTTTTATTACTATCGCTAATATTGTCCTTAATTTTTCTTTTCTTTTTGTATGACTTTTTTATGTGTATAAAAATGTAAGGAATTTCAGGTTTTTGTGGCTTCAATGTATTTGTGTTTGCCGTAAACAAATTTAAGGGTTACATATGCTGGGTGCTCTTGGGTAAAAACCTATAATTATGCCTGATTTTATTCTGTTATTGTGGTGAGCATAACAATTATTCTCACCCCCAATAACAGGATAAATTCAAGCATGATTATAGGTTTTTTACCAAAGAGCACTCAGAATATGCAGCACCTGATTTTTACACGTTTTCTTTTTCTGTTTTCAGCCTTGGCTTCTTTGCTTCTGTATTTTTCTTCTTTCTCTCATTTCCTCTTCCATTCTTCTCCCACGTCTCTTTTCTTCTTTCTCTCATTTCCTCTTCCATTCTTCTCCCTTTCTCCTGAATGATTCCCTTCTTGTCCGCCACGACACCGTTCTTGTTCTGAAAATTCCCCTTTGATTGGCCAAGACGATTTTCCTTGACCAATCAACAGACACTTAATTTTGGCTGAATAAAAAAAACAACCTATCTTCCTCTTTCTGAATATGATCCCATCCTGCCAACAAGTAAGGAATATTTTTTCTTATTTTGAATATGACTATTGGAACCTGAGAAATTCAGGGGGCGTTTAATTTTCTTGGACGTTAAAGAACTTTCATTTTTAGTTGGACTTCTAAAAGCCGCAGACTCAATTAGTTTTGTAAGACTTTTCTGTATTGTTATTTAATTTAACAATATTATACATAATTCCTTTTATCTCTGTCTTCAGTGACTTCAATCTTTCTTTCAGCATTTTCCGACTTCGGCAAGCGAAACTGAACCGTTCTCTTACTAAAACGCTATAAGGGCTCGTTCTTCTCCCACGTCTCTCTAGTCTTCTTTTCCATAGCAACAAGACTTTTGTGTGATCGAAAACGTTCTGGAGACGTAAAACTTTTAGCAGACTCTTTGGTCTTGTTTACACATAACCGGCCCAACCTTTTTCTAAATCTCTTTTTATTAAAATTTCGCTTCTCACAAATTAGTCAACTGTACGAAACACATTAACGTTGTTTTTACATTATCTTTTTTTTTACTAATTTGACTTTCAGATTTAGTCATTTACATATATATGTATTTATTTACTTACTAACACAAGAAAAAAACTTCATACTTAAATTTAATCCAACATTAAACAGATCATAACTCTAACAACACACACTTTGATCACACTTTATCCACCTCTAGTTAAGTACAAACATAAATAACTATTTATAGTTATGTATAGACTGGAAAATTCTTATTCAAGGAAGATAATATTAGTACATAACTTCTTATTGCGCACTTCTACACAGCTATGAGTCAAATAGCAACTTGTGTTAAATGAATCATTTACAATAGACATTAAATTTGCGCATTAAATACCGGACTATGAAATCGGCCAAACCAAGTTCAAATCTATTTGGACCGTTTGCATTAACTTATCTTTTGCAAATATGTGTGTATATGTGTGTATGTATGTGTGTATGTATATATATATATATATATATATATATATATATATATATATATATGTGTGTGTGTGTGTGTATGTATGTATGTATGTATGTATATGTATATAATTCAACCTTTATCCCCCTCTCTGTCACTATAACCACACGCCTGTGTGTGTGCGCGCATGGGTGTGTGTGTGTGTGCGTATTTATGTGTGTGTGTATGTATCGCTCACCTATTCACAAGACTCAAGATTAGACCACACGCATACGGCCGCACACACGCACGCAGACACGACTTCATTCTTGGAGACGACAAAAAACAATAAAAAGTATTAAATTTCAAAAGAAATTCTCCGCACCCTAGGAGGCTGGGATGACCAATGGGTCATGGATGGGTAACACGCACTTGACCAAGAGAAGCAGGAAAAATGGCAAATAAAAAATAAAAAATAAAAAATAAAAGATACCAACACACCCGCAAACCCACGCATGCGCAAAAACAATAACAAATTCCTCAAATGAAACAACATTTGCTCAAATCGAAAGACATTTCTTCAAATGGATTTTCATATCTGATGAAAGCGGACCACCGCTTGAAACGCGTTATATAAAATTATAAAATGGTAAAACAACAAAATAATAAATAAATGTTGAAAAAAAACAACAAAATAATAAATAAATGTTGAAAAAAACATTCTACAAATGTTGGTAGCCTTACTCCTTTACATATATACTTTTCTCTCGTTGGAACTGCACTAATACTGCACTACCCTCTTTTCTATATGTATTTATATATATGTGATATTTTTCATAAATATACGAGGTTAGTCTGAAAAGTAACCGTACTGTTGGTGCTGTGTGCGCTGGGGGAAAGAGGGATAGCGGATTGCGTTTTCATATTGGAACTGTAATCTTAGCTCTCTGGAATTATTGTATTTCCACACGCTTGTATATATCTCTTTTTCGCGTTCACGTGTGTGTGTGTCTGTTACTTCCCCTTGAGGCATAAAATCGGCACCTGAAAGAAAACATGAAGTAAATTTGGAAGGGATCACCCGAACGATAATCAATACAATCGAATGTATGCATTTTGGATGTGGTACAATGGACACACAAACTTACATATAGGAAGAGAGTAGAAAGTGGACCTTAGGTTTACTTCCGGCAACCTCATAACTCTCGCTTCCCTTATATATATATATATATATATATATATATATATATATATATATATATATATATATATATATACATACATACACACACACACACACACACACATACATATATATATATATATATATATATATATATATATATATATATTGTATATCTATTAATAATGAAGATTTTGTATCTGTCTGACTCATTATCATCATCATCATCATTATATTCGGTTTAACGTTCATTTTACATGGTGTCATGTGCTTGACGGATTTTAGAAATTGACTTCCAAACTAATCTATCTCTGGCTATGTCTTTATTTATCCCTCTTTCTCACAAAACCATCCTTATTACTTCCTCCCATGTTTTTTCTTGGCCTTCCCCTGTGGGCTGCCCCCGCAAACTCAATTGTTCTAAATCTATTAACTCAGAAACTCTTACTTTCAACGTGGCCATATCATCGAAGCCTATACTGTCTTGATTTAATCTTCCAACGAGCTCATCAGATCTGACTCTGTCTTTAAGACTCACGTTACACATCCATCGTATCATTCTCATATGATTTCTTTTCTATGCAACGCATGTCCTAAGCCACATTGACAGGTTTCACTCTCATACGTCATCACACTGCGTACACTTGCCTTTAGTGGACAATGGTAACGCCCTGCTTGTTAGTAATGGCAAAAGTTCCTTGAAGTTACTCCGTCCACTCCTAATTCTTACTATCATACTAGCACCTGCTCCATCCTTTGCTACAATTGTATCATCGAAGTAACCAAATTTCTGAACAACCTCAATAACCCTACCACCATCCACATATGTTTCCTCAACATCTGACTTCTCATTCGTCTCCATTGTCTTATATTTCCTGGTTATCAAGTCTGAAGTCGAAACTATCAATTGCTGATAGAGATTTAGTATCTGCCTTTACTTCTACTATTCTTTAATGTTACTATTTCAGACTAATGTACTATCTTTCAACGCTCAATTCAGGGCATAGTGTAGTATCGTTTCCGTTGTTATGATACTATCCTAACAGACATTATCTCCTCCTTTTTGGGAGTGAGATAGTATAGTATATGTTCGTTCGTCATGATAATATCCTCCGAGGCATTATCCCATCCCTTTGATGAGGAGGGGGGGAGTAATGTAATATCTGTTCTGTGGTCATGATACTATCCTCCCAGGAATTATCTCTTGGTGATAGTGTATTATCTGTTCTATTGTTATGATACCATCCTCTCAGCATTACATCCTCCTTTGATGGTGGTGTAGTATATGTTCGTTCGTTATGATAGCACCCTCCTATGTATTATCCCCTCGGGGTAGTGTAGTATATGTTCGTTCGTTATATATACTAGCAATAATATAGAACCAAAAAGAATAAAAAAGGCATATTTTGTATAATAGAATAAAATACGTGTTTCTTTATCAACCATTGGTTTCGTCAGATGACTTTAATACGTTTTGAGGTGTTTCGCTTTGTTTATTTCCGGTTTTACATAACCGTTCGGCACAGAATTGCTTCCGGTCATTCTATCTATCAAATTTTACAGCCAAAGATTTTTCTATTTTTCTGTAGGAATTCTTTTTGTTTTGATATTTTTACTTTCATTTAATGCTTTAAAAATATTTTTACGCAATTAATAATTGCTTCTATTTCATTAAAGGGCAGATAACTCTGTGTAGTTGTTTTGTGAAGTTATTTCACTTGCATCAGGAAATTTATATTTTTTGTATATAATTTTTACTAATTAAAGGGTGGACTACTGTTATTATCTGATTTTTTATTGTAGACAGGAATTAATTTTTAGTTCACTATTTTAGTATGTGTTTATGGCGGGAGCATTTCTAGATTATTATGCATGTCTGTGAGACTGCTTATATGCTCTTTATTTAGAACTCTATTCTAATCAGGGCTCAGATGGTGATATATCTTGTTGAAGATATAATGACAAATTACCCGAGTGGAAGGTCTTTAAAATAATAGGTTTATTTCCGGATGTATATATCTTGTCCATACAAGATATGTTAACAGAATACAGAATATGTAATAGGGAAGACCGACTAGAGCATAAGTAAGACAGAATGTTAAGACTGCATGTGTCTTAACTCGAATGTCTCAACTGCTCGCTGTAGTCGTACTTATATTCCGACGAGTCCATCTATTTCGTGAATGGGGAAGTCAGGTTATCCCATCACAACAGATGGCAAAGGAGCTATTTATTTAATTGTCTACATCTAGCTATGAATTCGTGTTTCTTATTGAGTAGTTTGTTTAAAGTTTATGACGTGGTATAACATAAATGCATTTGTTATTTATATTGCAAGCTTAATGATTTCTCATTTTGTACAAGTGCAGATATTTTTGTTTTTCCGTTTCAATACTGTTTCTGTATGTTGCATTTCTCAGTGTCATCATATGGTATGTGTATCTGGCCTTGTAGATGTCGTCGATAGCAGATATATAAACCGTTTCGTCATTATAGATGTTGTTGTGCTCGGTGTCTTTATATACAGCATCGGTTTTTAAACATTTATTCATCAGGGGGCTATTGATCCTGACTCTGCAATTGCTTAAGTTGCTGGCGTTATTGTTATTGCATCTGCTGTAATTATTGGCATTGTTGAAGATTCTATTAGCGTCTCTATTAACAGTGATTCTGCTGCTGTTATTTCTTTGTTTATTAAGCTACTCTAACTTCTGCATAAAGCTCACGAAGATCGTGCCTCAGGATTATATGGTCTGCATGAAGTCTTCCTCGTTGGTCGTAGATATTCGTTAACCTGTCGGATTGCAGGTATTTAACTCGAAACTGAGAACAGCTGTATACGAAGTCGATGAAGGTTTGGTCCAAAACACACGAAGGACATACAGAGGTAGAGACAATCAGAGGACGATAGATCCTGACACCATCTCCTCTTGGATTTTCATCAGAGTCCTGTTAGCCGGGTATCTCCTGCTACAATGAAGGAGTATTGGACTTTAGAGGGTGCAACTGTTGTTGATACTGCAGTTGTATCAGAAATCGGAAATTAAACAAAAAAAGAGCGAAAAAATATACAGTTCGCTTGAACATAAAACTTTCGCCCGAATAGTGACAGTTATTAGCTATGTTTTTGTTTAATTTCCGATTTTGGGGCGATTCTCGAGGCCTCGCATGTACACCTGCGGCATTTTGTTACTTTTTCATTCAATTAATTTTTTTTATTTTAATTAGTTTTAATATAATCGCGTTTAATTTAATCAACAAATAAATATAATGGCATTTTTAGTTAGATCTTTTTTTATATATATATTTCACCCCCAAACAAGGCAGGCCGCCACTGTAGACGTAAAGGGTTACTGAGAATTTGGGTGTGGGTTTAGGGTGCCATTCTAAGTTGGGAGCTGTGCAGCGAGATGTCTGTTTACATTAGTTTTAAACCTCTGCATGTCGGTACTGTGGGGGAAACAGGGGGCAGGAAGGGAGTTCCAGAGGCCGGCAGCACGAGGAAAGAAGCTTTTGGAGTAGAAAGCTCTCCGGCATCTGGGGATCCCCACAGTGAATGGATGGGATTTAGCTGATTGTCGAGTTGGTCTAGTGAATTTACATAGAGGGGGGTACCAAAGTAGTCAGTTCATCAGAGCATAATCCATTGAAGTATTTGTAAAACAAGCACAAGGATGTTACAGGGGCTGAAGTTTGGTTGACAGTGAGGGACCTATTAGGTTGGTGACTCTTTTTTGGACCTTGTCAAGGAGGGAGAGACTAGTATATGATGCACCAGCCCAGATGTGGCAACAATACTCCATGCATGGGCAGATGGTGGCTTTGTAGAGATACAGGATAATGTCAGGTGTGAGGAGTTTACTAGCACGGTAGAGGGAGCCCACTTTCTTTGCTGCAGCCTTGGCAATGTCTTCAATGTATTTGTTCTAATTCGTGTTACCTGTGAAAGTTAGGCCGAGGAGTTTGAATGTTGAACTCTCAGGTAGGGTGTTATTTGCCATGACAATCGGTGGTTGGAGAGGTTTCTTGTAGTTATTCAAGGAAAGGAGCTTTGTCTTTGCGGCATTAAAAGTTACCAACCATTTATGACTCCAATCCACTACAGACTGGAGGTCATTTTCTAAGGCTAATACTTGTTTTAATTTAAGTAGCATCTGACTTCAAACTTCACTTTTAGTATCACATCACTTGTTTAGCAGCAAGTGACCCTCCATTTGTCTAAAAAACAAAACAAAAAAATACTGCGTCTAACAAAAGTGTGCTTATTGTGTGAAATGTTCATAAAAAATTACATACAATGGGTAAAATTAAACATTGCTTGACACTTGTTTATTTCAAATGTATTCTGGTTATCGAAAGGGTATTGTCAAATTCTGGCCAAATGATTAACTTTTACTAGTTCTGTGCGTCTTGAAATTTATTCTACTGGAACAAATACATTTGTTTTTCTGTGTGTAAAATTGTGTTGCTTGCAATGTCTTTTATTTCGATTTATAAATTTGAATAAAATTGAATATAATTTAATATAATTTAATAAATTTGAATATAATTGATAATTGAATAAATCTGAATATAATTAAATAAATTTGAATATAATTGAATAAATTTGAATATAATTGAATATAATTTAATAAATGTGAATATAATTGAATATAATTGAATATAATTGAATAAATTTCAATATAATTGAATATAATTGAATACATTTGAATATGATTGAATATAATTGAATATAATTGAATAAATTTGAATATAATTGAATATAATTGAATAAATTTGAATATAATTGAATAAATTTGAATATAATTTGAATATAATTTAAGAAATTTGAATAAAATTTGAATATAATTGAATATAAGCTGATTTATGAGAATTTTAAGTTTTTCGTCACAACCTTATGCACAATTACCCCCCCACCCACCCACACACACAAAAATGCATCCCATTGGATCGTTAATAAAATTCACAGTCCGTTCTGCAATCCAATCATATTTGGTACAAATAAACTTCAGTCTATGACTGACTTGTCCACCAAGTTTCAATCATGAATGTCCACCAGTCTTTGTTTTTATAATCGCTCAATAATATGCTCCAAATGTGCAAGCATATGTGGATACGACGTTCAAAATTGTCAATAACTCTGATGCACTCCTCTCTCTTCACACGTCACGCTCTGATTCGGGCTGTGATGACTCTCTTCAATTCAGGAATAGTTTGGAGGTTTGCTTTGATTGACACATTATCTTGGAAATAACACAACAGATAAAAAAAAAATTTATGGAGTTAAGGTCTTGTGAGTGTGAACCCCATTCAGGATCACACCTCTTGATGAGAAAGTCACCTAACGAGTTATTTGAAGTGTGTGGACTTGCGAATCTGAGCAGAAGATTGTCTGCAAAGGACGCCGCACCCCATCAAGTGCACAGCATGGGTTACAATATCAAAACCTGTGATCATTGGTATTTACTGGTTTGAAGATAAAAATGATCGATCACTACCGAGTGATCGTTAAGACGTTAAGAAGTGTCTTTTTTTTACCACATTCAGGATTATGAATTTCATTAAGGATTCCATGGGTGAGATTTTTTAAATGGGGCGTGGGGGCACCCTGTACTAACTTTTATGTTCATCGTTCTGTGTATTCCAAACTGTCCTGTTACATCGTAGATATTCCATGTACACCCAGATATATAAGCTCCCTTTCTGCCTCAAGAGACAATGGATATCTCCTGCAAGAGTGCCTGTGTGGCGAGTCTATAGTGAAGCAACACTGAACTGCATCTCCTGTACCGATATTGCAAATATAAACATAAACTTAAACGAGAATATTCTGGGCCGAATATTATTCACAAGATTGATGGTACCACTCGCTATTTTGGTGTTGCTTCGCGTTCATCTCCCTGCGATCAGATGGAATATGCAGCTAATCTAGAAGTTGACTTCTCTTCGGTTGTTGATTAAGGTAGGAAATGGCCTGTTTCGTTTAATTCCGTTAAGACTTCTCAGCTCGTGTCTTTCAATCGTAGTCGTGTCCCTTTTCTTCCTGAGATTCTCATGGATGGCGTTGTTCTTGAGGAGAAATCGACTCTGAAACTTTTTGGTCTTTCTCGCTCATAAAATCTTTCGTGGAGTTCATACATTAGATTTATTGCTCTTTCTGCTTCTCGTAAAGTCGGTTCTCTCTATCGCCCCAAACACTTTCTCACACCTGAGGCTATTCTCTATCTTTACAAATCTACTATTAGAACTTGTATGTTATCCTATTCGGACTGGTGAATCTCTGTCCCATTTAAGGGTTCCTGATAAGGTTCAAGAGCGTATTTGTAATTTGATTGGTCCCCACCCTTTCTCTTTCTCTGCATCCTCTCTCTCACAGATGTGATGTCGCTAGTCTCAGTCTTTTCTATAAATACTATTATGACATGTGTTTTTCAGAATTGTCTATTAGCTGCTTCCTTTGTTGCAGCTCGTTTGCCTTGTTGGTCTAGTGGTCTTCACCAATTCGCTGTTTTTATACCTCGTTATAATACAGCTTCTAATTCCAGTAGCTTCGTTCCAAGAACTGCAGGTTTGTGGAACTCTCTTTCTGCTGGCTGTTTCCTCCTACATATAGGCTTGTTTCTGTTTCAAGAATAAGGTCTATAGAATCTCCTGTCTTTGCGACAATCACATTTCCATGGCTTAGCCCTATATCTAATTGAGCTTAACACTACATGTGAGATTTAACAGAAATTTCGTTTGAGACATAAGATACAATAAAAATATTTAGAATAAATAAAGGACATTGTATAAGATCAAGAGTAAAATAGCATAATGGCACTTGTAAAAGCGCAACGTGTGTCCCTGAAAAAGAATGGAATATAATTAACAACAAAGAGATAATATAAAACCTACAGACCGTTTTTTAATGAAAATCAGACGTTTACAATTACGTATCACCCAGTTTGATAATACTAATCATGTAGTGACAATGGAGTAAGAATTAAAAAAAAAAAAAGGTTTTAAAGAGGTGAGCTTACTACAGAGGTCGGTACCTGTGTGACACGTTGGGGAGTTTAGTTGGTGCAATTTTAATTGATTAATTCAGTTAAATTAGTTATGTAATAATTAATTAAAAAAAATTGGGGGTCAACACGCTTTTGGTGCGATAAAAGGTTATATTCTTTGTGCTTAAGTGACAACCAAAAGCACCGGCTTTCATTATGAATTGATAGGAAAACCGAAAACAGCGTGTATGGAAAAAGCCAACAAAAGAAAGGAGGAAGAGGAAAACATTACTAAAATGACTATGATATGTCATTGGGAGTAGACGCTGTCACTTCTGGTTTAGTAATATTAGACTGGACTAGTTTTCAGGATAGCTGTGGAAACGTACAATTTTTTTTTCATCGTTTCCCGTCTTACGTACAACTTTTATAATTAAAGTCACTTGAAAAAAAAACAATTCTCTTATTTAGAAACATTACTATTACTTCAGTCAGCTGCTGATGATGCTAACGTTCGCTTGAATATATACTAAATTACTTCCCTTAGTGTTGCACATTTTTCTCCTATTTGTGCGTTTATGATTTTGCATTGACTGATTACACCTTGCTGACATGCCCGCTAAATTTGCCATTTAGACGTTAATTTACTCTCCCATTTCTACGGGAATGTGTGGTGGATACATCGGTACGCGCTCCGACTAATGAGTCAAATATGACTTTCGTATTAGGGTTTGAACCGTGTGACGGGCAGGGATTGTCTCCTTTCATACTGATGATTGCAGGTTTGGCACGAAACACATGTGTATATGGGTTAATTTGAAAATATTATTTATAAATAATTCCATATATATATATGTGGCTTCTTGGAATTTAACTTTGATTCCTCTCTCACAACCTCTCGGGCCTTTTAACGACCTACCTATCTACATCTCATTCTCTCCGCTGGACTTTTCGACACCGGACTTTTTAGCAATCGGACATTTGCTTGCATTCGGGCAGAATTTTGCCCTGTGTTTCTTCCCCCTACAACTTTTATTTTATTTTTTCAAATTTTAAATCTTGGCCTTTGCCAACTTATCTATCCCAGCGACTTCCTCTGATGATAAGATTTTGATCTTTGAAAAGCCTGGCTTAAGGAAAATTTAACTTGAATAAATTGCCTTTTTTGCGGAATATACCTTGCTCTGAGCAATTGAATTGAATTATGATTTGGCTTTTGCTTCTCTAATTCCTTTCCATTCTTCTTCATTCTACCTGCTCTATCCTGGATATTGAGCTGTATACTCTTCACAATAGGTTTCACTTTTCCTAAAAGTTCGCTTTTAGTACACCACTCTATATATATATATATATATATATATATATATATATATATATATATATATATATATATATATATATTGAAACAGATACATAACGATTGTTGTTATATTAATAAAGGCGTCCCGTAACAAAAAGTCTGATTTTCATAAGTAAGCGGTCATAGGTCGAGTAAAGACAACAAGTCGAAGTCAAAACTTTTATAAGCAACTTTATGACAAGAACAAAAAACAGTTTTTCTTTCTTCGGTCAATAAAAAATATATATTAATGTTTTTATTTTATTTTGCCCTATTTGTTCATATTTATAAAAGCATGGATTTCAAACTATTTGCAAATACTTTTGTATTGTAAAGGCATATTTGATATAATAGTTTTGAATTTGTAAATTTTGAAAGTTTTTGTTGGACAACATTTTTTTTTTTTTATTAAAAATCATTCATTTCCCATGCTTTTTTTTTATGTGTAGTTTTTTTTAATTAAAAATCATTAAATTCCCATGATTTTGTTTTTATGTGCATTTTTTTAATTAAAAATCATTAAATTCCCATGATTTTGTTTTTATGTGCAATTTTAAAAATTAAAAATCATTAAATTCCCATGATTTTGTTTTTATGTGCATTTTTTTAATTAAAAATCATTAAATTCCAATGATTTTGTTTTTATGTGCATTTTTTTAATTAAAAATCATTAAATTCCAATGATTTTGTTTTTATGTGCAGTTTAAAAAAATTAAAAATCATTAAATTCCAATGATTTTGTTTTTATGTGCAGTTTAAAAAAATCAAAAATCATTAATTTCCCATGATTTTGTTTTTATGTGCAGTTTAGTGTCTTGTTTTCCCATATTTTCAATTGTACACGTATACACCAGTTATAAACTGTTTAAGATATTTACACATTTAAGAAAGGTCTTCAAATATATTCATGGTTAGGATTATTTATGTTTGATAAGTAAAGCGTGAGTTGTCTCCCTTATGCGATCACTATGACTTGAATAAGTAAAGCATGAGTTATCCCCCCTGCGATCACTGCTACTTTTGTAGCGTTATGGTCGATTCCGAAAACACGTCCGCTCGTATCGATACCCCCTCAAAAGAGTTTACTATCTTTTTCGTTACATGTCACCGAGAGTTCCGGTTAGTGAAGCAACTTCCTGAACACGTTAACTTAAATTCCTAACTTCAATTCGAGTGGAAAATTTCCATTATTTAATCTAGTTCTAAAATGGAATTTTGCTTTCCTACGTCTTTCTAAAAACCACGTCCAAATTGTGAATCATTTAAACAACCATTAATCATAGATTTTGTTGGATTCTCGGGAAACCTAATTGGTCGACCTTGTAGATATTTTGTGAAAAGGGTGCAATTTGCTTTTGCCATTTTAGGGGTGCTGTTTCAATCAACCTTTGGGGGAAACGAATACTAGTTTCATATTAATCATCATTAATCCCCAAAGTATCAACAGAGACGTACAGTTGAATTTATTTATCTCCATCCTACGGCGGGAAGATCTGACACAAGGTCGCGAAAGTGGGAATTGAAAAAAATACAGCGCCGAAGAGGAAGACGACTCTGGCCTACAAAAAATGCCTAGGCAGTCCCGTCGGCATTGCCCGGTAGGAGCGCCTCAGGCTATTAGCAATAAACTAACCCCTTCTCAATGGGCGAGAAAGTAAAGTCTGGGAGGGTGGAGCCCCTAGAACTGCACAGGACCCTAACACCTCAGACCGGCGTAGAATAAGCCACCTCAATAATGGCCTACACTCTGATGGGGAAATGCTGTATAGTAGGGATACAATAATATGTAGCGTATTATATTAAAATATGATAATATGTTAGAGGGGAAAGGGAAGATTTAGGGCTGATAAATCCTAAACCATGATTTGGCCGAGCAGATAAAGTGTACTTAAAAAGGGAGAGTGGATTTTTGAAAACGTCATGTATTCGGGACAGTTATAAAAGTGGGTGGGGGGGGGGTCTCTCCTAAAAAGTGTGTGTGTGGGGGGGGGGTTAAACACATGCATATATAACTTCATTATTGATGACCGTAAAGTGGGGGGGGGGGCAAGTCAAAAAGCCCCCCTCCCCTGCCCCCCGGTGCCACCGTCCATGTATGTTTATTTGTATTATTCGGACTATTGTTCTAATCCCGATGTTATTCTCACAACACGAGATTCATAGAACTACGACAAAAAGAAAAAACAGGCGTCCGAAGAAGACCGAAACACGTAAATCATATTTCTTCATCGTTCTTCATAATATAATGCCACATTAGCATTTATGATTGATATGGACGCCATTTTAACTACCATATTTCCCGTCACATTAGACGCTGAGATCGACAGGAGAAGTCTGTCAAAAAGGTGCGTCGTATACACAAGTTAAGTCAAAAAGGTGCGTCATATACGCAAGTGAAGTCAAAAAGGTGCGTCATATACACAAGTTAAGTCAAAAAGGTGCGTCATATACGCAAGTTTAGTCGAACTCTCGGACGTTCGCCGTATTGTGTAAAACAAAACCCTGCCCAAACCTACTTTCGCGTCATAAGACGCAGGTGGTTTTCTAAACGTTTTTTTTTGTTGCCTCTTACATGGTTACGTCTTCCCAGCCGCCTAAATAACTCTGACACACACTTTTCTTGACACTGACCTGATTTTCACTGTGATGGCCGCTTTATTTCAAAAATAGTCTTCGGATTGCTTTGATAGACACTAACTTTAAGATAACTTCACAGATAAAAATCTGGAGGTTAAGGTCCGGTGAGTGTGAAGCCCAAAATGTCCTTGCAGCCATTCCAACGAGTGTGGGGAGTTGTCATATTCCGTTAGAATCACGGTTTATCCCTGACAACTTCGTTGTATGTCCAGAATTACTTAACGACCACCAGGTTAGGGTTAGGGTTAGGGTTAGCGCTCGGTGTTGATCAACGCAGAGGTGCACATTTGGAACACACCACTAAAAGGCGATAAAACAAAGACTGATGGACATTCATGACTGGAATTTTGTGGACAAGTCAGACACAGACTGGTGGACAAGTTAGGCATAGATTTGTAGCAAATTGGTTAGATTACAGAAGGGATTGTGAATTTTATTAACAGTTCTATCAGTAGCATTTTTTTCGGGGGGGGGGGGTCACTCTATATATTATTGATTTCGGCATATTTCAAATATAATTAAGAACTTCGTCGCCTTTATTATTATTATTATTATTATTATTATTATTATTATTATTATTATTATTATTATTATTATTATTATTATTATTATTTCATAGTAGTCTCAACTTTTGGATGTTTTTATTTGGAGTTTTCTATTTTTGAATATCAAGTCAATTCCCTTGACTTTCGACATTCAAGCTGTACTACAACAGGTATCACCTTCCTAAATTCTGTTGAATATGTAATCTTATATGTAAAAATGTCTTTTTAATTCCTTTTTTTCACCATTATTTCGGAATTTATCTAATTCCATTTGAAAATGCTCTACGCTATTGTTATTTGTTTTTAAATTGATCTGCCAACTTGTTCCAAAACTCTATAAATCTGATATCAAAGGAATTCAATCCAGGGCCGGCGGGACAGTTATAAAAGTGGGGGGGGGGGCGTCCATGTAATCGGTTAACAGATACAATTTCTGAAATCTGTTTTTAGGAATAAATTTCCAGACCGAAGAGAAATATTGTGAAAATGTTAACTATTAATCAGAAATTCTATTAATTATTTTGAAAATGTTAACTATTAATCAGAAATTCTATTAATTATTTTGAAAATGTTAACTATTAATCAGAAATTCTATTAATTATTTTGAAAATGTTAACTATTAATCAGAAATTCTATTAATTATTTTTAAAATGTTAACTATTAATCAGAAATTCTATTAATTATTTTTTAAATGTTAACTATTAATCAGAAATTCTATTAATTATTTTTTAAATGTTAACTATTAATCAGAAATTCTATTAATTATTTTGAAAAGGTTAACTATTAATCAGAAATGCTATTAATTATTTTGAAAAGGTTAACTATTAATCAGAAATGCTATTAATTATTTTGAAAATGTTAACTATTAATCAGAAATGCTATTAATTATTTTGAAAATGTTAACTATTAATCAGAAATTCTATTAATTATTTTGAAAAGGTTAACTATTAATCAGAAATTCTATTAATTATTTTGTAAAGGTTAACTATTAATCAGAAATTCTATTAATTATTTTGAAAATGTTAACTATTAATCAGAAATTCTATTAATTATTTTGAAAAGGTTAACTATTAATCAGAAATTCTATTAATTATTTTGAAAAGGTTAACTATTAATCAGAAATTCTATTAATTATTTTGAAAATGTTAACTATTAATCAGAAATTCTATTAATTATTTTGAAACATTTAATTAAACAACCTTCCATTCTACTCTCTGGTAATGTAGGTTGTCCTAACTTTTCAAAAATCTCCCTTTAATTTTTACTCTTTTATTAGTTTTGTTCGCCCCTTATTTGTATGTCTTCCAGTATCAATATTACATTCCAATTTCCACGTCTAGACACTGGGGTCCAGCCATGAGCGCAACACTCTATATAAGGTTTTATAAGTAGTTTATATATATATATATATATATATATATATATATATATATATAGCATAATATAAAATGAAATAATAAAATAAGGTGCGAATCAAATTTTATTAGAATTCAAAATTCAGGCAAAGTATCTCAACGTGTTTGATGTGTTATGTACTTTATGTATTTTTGTATATATTTTTATATATTTTCAAAGTGTAATTTTATCACCTGCAGTAACGTCACTGCGGTAATGGTCCTCTGAGGAGAAGAATTATCTTTGAAAACTCATGAGTTAAGGACGTTGAGATACTTTGTCTTAATTTTGAATTCTAATGAAATTTGATTCGCACCTTATTTTATTATTTCATTTTATATTATGCTATTAATGCTCTATCCAGTATATTGAGCCTCAGTCTTTATCCGGATGTTTCACTAATTAAAAGATATTAGTTGCCTCTTATATCTTTTGTTGGATTAACTTCATATATATATATATATATATATATATATATATATATATATATATATATATATATATATAAAACGTTTGGCTTTATTGAAATATTTCTAACTATGCCTCCAATCATTCAATTTGCTCTCGAGACAATAAACAATACATGATTGTTAACTTTAAATGTATCATTAAACCCAACTCCCAAATCTAATTCTTCGCGTACTTTAAAAAATGTATTTTTTTTGTCGCGGCGGGAAATACGATACCCACAATGCAATTTTACTTGATATCTTCTTCCGTTTCCATTGATGTTTGTCGCGATGGAGGTAGCTGTTTACCGCAATAAACTTGCTGGAATATCTTTTT
The DNA here is from genome assembly GCA_963556195.1 of Sepiola atlantica. Classification (NCBI taxonomy): domain Eukaryota; kingdom Metazoa; phylum Mollusca; class Cephalopoda; order Sepiida; family Sepiolidae; genus Sepiola; species Sepiola atlantica. The sequence goes on along the minus strand of OY744522.1, from coordinate 16,533,747 downwards.
ACACTCATTTCGGAAGTTTACGTTGAGGAAGCTGTAGATGATCGGGTTTATCGCGTTGTTAATGAAGTTGAATTTCACGAAAAACGTGTAGATTAGTTCGCCGTGACGGAGTCGAAAGATCTTCCGCCTTAACAGCATCGCCATGATGGCGGGCAGGTAGCTGATTATAAAGGCCGCTGTTACGGCAAAGAGCAACAGGGTGGTCCGGGTCACTTTGATTTTCTTCAGGGCGGCGGAGACGCTGCTCATTCGGCGTCGTCGGCTTCTCTTCAAAGAGGTGCGTTCCCCGTCTTCGAGGAATACCGAATTGTTGTTATCGTCGCTGTTTGTGCTGCATTGTTTCTTGAGGCGCGCAGGTCTACCGTTGTCCGTGTCGCTCGGTTTCCTCTTTATCGAGTCGCCGATTACAGAGAGCCGGCGCCGTTTCACTGTGCACCATATCAAAACGTACAAAATGATCATAACGAGGACGCATAGCATAAACAAAACGATCACGATATTGAAATAATATTGACGCAGCCGTGACTTGAGGAATTTTTGCCTGATCGAACAGTTCGAACCGTAAATAGATTCAATTTGGGTCTTTTCATTTTTGAGACCAAAAAGCAAAATGGTCGGGATCGAAGACAGAAACCCAGCAATGGCAGCCACCATACACATCCACTTAATCTTCAAGGAGGGTATCATCTTGAGCGGGTGGCATATTTTTATGTAGCGATCGACAGCCACTCCGACAAGAAGATACGCTGAAGCGTATTGTACGAAGGACCCCGAGTACCGCAGCAAAATACAAACAGCCTGATTATAAAATGTATATTTGTTGAGAATGTCGTATATTTCAGTTGGAATGGAAAGGGTACAAGCCAGGAGATCGAAGATGGCCAGTGAAATAATGAAGTAACTTGATGACGAACGCTTGAAGCGGAAACTGTAGACGTAGAGAACGAGAAGATTGCCGATTGCCCCGGCCAGCATCAGCAATGATAGACAGACGATCACTGAAATATTCTTAAACGCCGCTTCCCGACTCAGGTACTGTAAGTAGGATTTCGCATCGACGTCTTCCACCGTTAAAGCTGACGTGTTTGATTGGCCCGGAGCAGCCTCGCTGGAATTACTCGATTCAGGATAGAAGGCGTCATTTTTAATCACCGGGAAACCAGTTGGGATAGATGTCTCCACCAAATTAGAGGTAGTTGTGTTTGCCAAAAGACTGACCTGGAAATATAACAAAACAAAAAGAAAATGAAGAGAGAAATAAAATAAAAAGAGACTGCAATAAAACATTGAACTTTGATAAAGAGGATATGCCACGAAATATTAGGATTACATTTGTTGAGATTTCGTTCACCGGTGTCCTTTAGCAACCGGTGTCATTAACCTTTGTTCCCCTACACATTGGTATACACTCCGTTAAGTGAGTAAAAATAGTAAGTGACAAAAGAAAATGATTACCCGTACGTGCTAAAACACCATATATTGTCTTGCTGTTGTTGTTTTTTTGTTATTTTTCGATTTTTCCTTTTTCAGTCCTCCCTTTTTTTTGTTTTCCCGGTGCCCTAACTTCGTTCCCACATTGTCGCAGCCTTCTAAAATATAAAATCTGTTAATACTCTACGCATAATGCATCAAGCAGACTATCACTTTCTCTTAAATAATTAAAAGTACACTGTATCTATAATCGATCTAACTATTTAATTTTGGGGGAACTACTCTCATCTTGATTTGAATACCTCCCTCTCTCTCCATCCTCTCTCCATCTTTGTTATGTACTAAGGCCCAATCACTCGAGGATAAAGCTCACGGAGTTTGTCAGGTGAATAGTGAGATAATACCGTGACAATTGGTAACGATGTTTAAAACTGGGAAGAATTTGATTATTTAAGATGACGACTCCACAGAAATTGAAAACGACCATGTTGTAGTCAGTTGGAAAGCAGCCCCGTGGTATTGTGTTCTAAAGGTAGTTCTTGGAAAGAAACCTTGCACATGGAAATTCTGTTTAGTTTTAAGTACACAGAGAAAGGAAGTGAAGTTATTTACAGTGGTTGTAGCTAGTACAAACGGAAATAAGTTAGAAATTCATTCACTGAAGATCTTTTTCACTCACTAACGAGTCACCGTTTATCAAAGTCCAAAAGCCACTCGAGGATTAGGGTTTTTGCGTTTGTCAGGTGGACGGTGAAACAGCACCGTGAGGATTGGTAACGATGCTTGAAATTGGGCAGAATTTGATCACTTAAGAAGATGACTCCACAAAATGTCTCTTCAAACATTGTTGAATTTGATCATTTAAGAAGATGACTCCACAAAATGTCTCTTCAAACATTGTTGAATTTGATCACTTAAGAAGATGACTCCACAAAATGTCTCTTCAAACATTGTTGAATTTGATCACTTAAGAAGATGACTCCACAAAATGTCTCTTCAAACATTGTTGAATTTGATCACTTAAGAAGATGACTCCACAAAATGTCTCTTCAAACATTGTTGAATTTGATCACTTAAGAAGATGACTCCACAAAATGTCTCTTCAAACATTGTTGAATTTGATCACTTAAGAAGATGACTCCACAAAATGTCTCTTCAAACATTGTTGAATTTGATCACTTAAGAAGATGACTCCACAAAATGTCTCTTCAAACATTGTTGAATTTGATCACTTAAGATGACTCCACAAAATGTCTCTTCAAACATTGTTGAATTTGATCACTTAAGAAGATGACTCCACAAAATGTCTCTTCAAACATTGTTGAGTTTGATCACTTAAGATGACTCCACAAAATGTCTCTTCAAACATTGTTGAATTTGATCACTTAAGATGACTCCACAAAATGTCTCTTCAAACATTGTTGAATTTGATCACTTAAGAAGATGACTCCACAAAATGTCTCTTCAAACATTGTTGAATTTGATCACTTAAGATGACTCCACAAAATGTCTCTTCAAACATTGTTGAATTTGATCACTTAAGATGACTCCACAAAATGTCTCTTCAAACATTGTTGAATTTGATCACTTAAGATGACTCCACAAAATGTCTCTTCAAACATTGTTGAATTTGATCACTTAAGATGACTCCACAAAATGTCTCTTCAAACATTGTTGAATTTGATCACTTAAGATGACTCCACAAAATGTCTCTTCAAACATTGTTGAATTTGATCACTTAAGAAGATGACTCCACAAAATGTCTCTTCAAACATTGTTGAGTTTGATCACTTAAGAAGATGACTCCACAAAATGTCTCTTCAAACATTGTTGAGTTTGATCACTTAAGATGACTCCACAAAATGTCTCTTCAAACATTGTTGAATTTGATCACTTAAGATGACTCCACAAAATGTCTCTTCAAACATTGTTGAATTTGATCACTTAAGATGACTCCACAAAATGTCTCTTCAAACATTGTTGAATTTGATCACTTAAGATGACTCCACAAAATGTCTCTTCAAACATTGTTGAATTTGATCACTTAAGATGACTCCACAAAATGTCTCTTCAAACATTGTTGAATTTGATCACTTAAGATGACTCCACAAAATGTCTCTTCAAACATTGTTGAATTTGATCACTTAAGATGACTCCACAAAATGTCTCTTCAAACATTGTTGAATTTGATCACTTAAGAAGATGACTCCACAAAATGTCTCTTCAAACATTGTTGAATTTGATCACTTAAGAAGATGACCCCACAAAATGTCTCTTCAAACATTGTTGAATTTGATCACTTAAGAAGATGACTCCACAAAATGTCTCTTCAAACATTGTTGAATTTGATCACTTAAGAAGATGACTCCACAAAATGTCTCTTCAAACATTGTTGAATTTGATCACTTAAGAAGATG
>OY744522.1:16522399-16524899 GCA_963556195.1 Sepiola atlantica | reverse complement strand
AACACCAATAAAAATAATTACATAAACACACACACACACACACATATATATATATATATATACATATATATATATATATATATATATATATATATATATATATATATATATATATATATATAATTTATTTAGATACTGTATATTATATATTTCAGCAATGTACCGCGGTTTCATCATAAAGGGCAGATTTAGACATGGTTGAGAAATATGTAATATACAGTATCTAAATAAATTATATTAGCTCTCTTATATGATCGAGAACTTTATTTGATTTCTTTTCATATACAACCTGACACACACACTATATATATATATATATATATATATATATATATATATATATATATATATATATATATCAGGATCGGCGGGACAGTTATAAAAGTGGGGGGGGGACTCTCCTAAAAAGTGGGGGGCGGTTAAACACATGCATATATAACTTCATTATTGATGACCGTAAAGTGGGGGGAGGCAAGTCAAAAAGTGTGTGTGTGTGTGAGGGGGCTTGAGCCCCCCTGCCCCCGGTGCCGCCGTCCATGTATATATATATATATATATATATATATATATATATATATAAAGAGAGAGAGAGAGAGAGAGAGAGAGAGAGAGAGAGAGAGAGAGAGTGAGAAGGAGAGATAGATAGGTCAAATGTAAAAAGTTAGGTAGCATACAAAAGAGAAAGCTTTTAGCCCACCTTAAGAATCAACTTTCTGTTTTGATGCCTCATTGTAATACAGCTTCCTATTCCAGTTGCTTATTTCCAAGTATTGCTGACTGTTTTCCTCCTACCTATAACCGTGGTCCTTTCAAGACTAAGGCCTGTCTTTGCGATAATCATTATTCATTCTTGTTAACTCCTTACATCAAGTGGCTTCATGCCTTGTCTGGAGCGATTTTCATAAAAAATAAATAAAAATGTCGGCGTTTTTTGGTTCGACTCCAAATTGTGATGTTAATAAATCGGTACTAAAGAAGTGACAAATGAGATTTTAATAAAATAAAAAAATCCGTTCGTCTTAGGAACGATCGTTCGCCAAAAATATTGTTGATGATGAATTCCTTGAACTGATATAAATAATATGTCATAATTATGTTTATTTCAATCGACTCCGTACTGATGAGCTGTGATACAGCGAAACAGTCTGTATGTGGATGACTATTTAAGCTCCCTTTTATCGTGTAGAGCTATTGTAAGAAAATTGCCATTTGCCACTTGCTGATAAGGCATAGCTCATTGGAAATGAAAGCACTAAAGTACCTTTGGTACCATCAAGAGAAAGTGTAGGGAGGAGGATATCTATCTATCTATCTATCTATCTATCTATCTATCTATCTATCTCTCTCTCTCTCTATATATATATATATATATATATATATATATATATATATATATATATATATATATATATATATAGTCTCGGAAGTTTCTCAACCATTAAAACTATATAAGGAAAAAAAAAACAACAAAAAACAACATTTCAGTCCCAAGTCGTTCAGTAGAAAATCACTCATGTAAGTAAATTTATTTTTTGTAGTTACTATATTAGTTTGCTTCCAAGAATTTACACTAGTCTTAACATTATTTAAGGGATCATCAGTTGTTTACCATGAAAAACTGTTTCGGGAATTTAAAAACAAAACAGTATTTTATTTCATGGCTTCCCAGCAGAGTTGATCAGACCCCACTTCCCTTAAAAGACAAAAACAAACGTTCCGTATATCAGATCTAAGTTTTGTTCGAGATAAATGTTTAGCTAACTTATATTAGTTATTTAAAAAAATGTCCTCCTTACCTGTGTTGCTCGTCTGTGTCTAATAGAATGTATCCGTTAATTACACACACACACACATACATACATATATATATATATATATATATATATATATATATATATATATATATATATATATACAGGGTGTTTCAAAAGTCTTGGGAACATTACAAATGCGTATATCTCATGAACTATTCCAGGTAGAAAAATGAAACTGGTGCCATTTTAAAGCTTGCTTAATCAAGTTTTTGGTTATACTAATGATTTTCGTGTTATCTTTCCAGGTGCAGTAATGGCGTTCTCTAAACAAGACAAGGCATTTTGCGTCCTCCAATTTGCAAAGACTGAATCGTGGACATGTGTTCAGCGTGCATTTCGCAGGAAATTTAAAAAAGAAGCCCCTGAAAGGAAATCCATTGTCAGATGGCATGCTAAATTTGTGAAAGATGGGTGTTTGTGCCCAAGTAAGCGAACAGGTCGCCCTTCAACTTCAGAAGATGCAGTTGAGAAAGTTCGGACAGCCTTTCAGCGGAGCCCCCGTAAATCAGTGAGAAGAGCCAGCAGGGAACTTCAGCTTGCTCCAGCAACTGTCTGGCGTGTCTTAAGGAAACGACTGCAAATGGTACCTTACAAGCTCAAGTTGGTCCAAAAGTTGAAGGACACTGATAAGCCACTTCGCCGTGACTTTTGCATTGCAATGCAAGAGAAGTTGGAAGATAACGGCT